>JABVXU010000228.1:0-86531 GCA_013365365.1 Cruorifilaria tuberocauda
TGATAACAATTATTATTATTCTTACTCACTTTTCCCAATCTTTTCCATTTAATTTTTTCTAAATATGGCGATGTCTTTTAGCTACAAAGCGAAGAATATTTACTTAAAAATTGTCCGCATGAATTCTACGCCATTTTCGATCATATCCGACATTTAAATTATTCTGGTCGACCAAATTATGCATTAATTATATGCAAATTACGTGAAATTTGTGAGCGAAAACATTATTTGCCAGGAGATCCATATGATTGGGAGAAGGGTGGAAGGTTTTTTTCTTTCCTCTTTTTTCCTGAATTCTCTTTTGTTTCATATTTCATTCGATATTATTTCACTAAATTCTTCAAGCCTTTTCTTCATTCCTAAATTTCTTGAATGCCCAACAATTAGCGATAGAATGAATGATTTGAAACTGACGATTTGTGAAACATTTACTAGATTACTCATGAAGATAATCGAGTAGAGTTGCATTTATCACCGGTATCAGGAAAAGAAAGGAATGCAGGATGTATTTCGTAGTATACAACATAATTTTAATGCTATTAATATATCGGACGATTAAAATCTTGCCAAATTTAGTAAAAATTTTACCATTCATTAACTGTTAAATTAATTGTGAATTACAAAGCACTTTGTTGTAAGAAGTAGTAAAATTTCATTAATTTAAAGATTTCATGAAGAACATTTACGAGCTTTACAAAAGGTTGGAGGAATTAAAAAGCGAAAAAAGAGAGAATGCGTAGCGAACGACGATAATGATAAATGGAAAATGCGAAAAGTTGAGAAAAATGGGCAAGACGAGAAGCAACAAAAGAATGAAATGAAGAAGTTATAGTAACCACTGATATTTTTTTCGAACATAATGCCGTTTACTCGCCGCTTCCTGATTATCCTATTAATTATGAGGAAGGAGCGATTGAATTTGAAACCATTTAAACCATGAATTATTATGTTAGCATTCTCTAACACTTTTCATATTAATCAAAAATGATAAAATTAAGAATTTTCAGTAATTTGGCTCATGTTGAGTCAGCGAATGCTTCAGCTAAACTAACGGATGAAAACTTCGTGTGGTTAGATTCAAATGAATCCGAAGAGCTCAATAATATTTCAGGACATTGTCCAGTGGAGGTTCACCATCCTTATTTATCTTAATTTTTAAGCGTATGCCTTTCGCTATCACTTATCATTAATCTAAGAAAATCATAAGTCAATAGTCAATATGAGCGTATAACTGCAGCAAAACTTATTTCCTATTTTAGAACGAGAAATCATGGGCGTACGATGCAGATAGATGGGATGTGGAAAATTTAAACAAATCACAGATTATCGACGAAGTTCCTCCAGAACATCTGCAATTTCATTCATTTACTGAATAATGATAGTGATAACAATGACAGGGAATACATTGACTTTTCAAAAATTTTAAAACACAGCCAGAGAGAAGTGAAATCGCGACTATTATTCTTGTCATGTGGAAATGTAACTATTTAAATTACTAAAAATTTGGAATAAAATTAAAATAGACAAAAATAAAATAAAAATCAAAAAATTTTATCAGTTTATCACTGCCTTGGACAAAAAAGTATAATTATAAGATTGCAGAATTACTCTTACTAATAAATATGAAAAAATTGAATAATTTCATTATTTTTAATGATTCCATCCTTTCTGATGATTGATGGCAACAAAAAGAAATGGATTATATTGTTGTCAAAATGAACATTTTATATGCTAAATCAATTAAGCGTTTTCCTCTTCCATCATTCCATCACTGAAAAAATTATTGCCTAAATGAATGAATGATAAAAACGATACTATGTACAATGCTAATTTCAAACAATGTTAAATTATTGCATGATTAATATTACCGTAAACAAAAAATATAGAAAAAGTTTTCTTTTATGGTTTCTATTTTTATTAAACGTTTATATTCTGCTTTGCTTTCAAAAATATATTCTCAGCTAATCATAAATGACAATATAACATACAGCAGCACATATTATCACGATTTTCACTGCTGAATTCTAAATATGCTTTAATATATAAATTTATCTCATTGCAATTAATATTAAATCTATTTGATGCAAAGATTAAATTAGAATGAAACATTTAAAAAGCTGTACTATGGTGAAAATATTTTAAATGATTGATTGTAGCGACTTACTTATCAAGATAATGATCATGACGAATCTTAAAACCAGTTATGAGTGGTAAATTTTAAATCAAGTAATTTCAAATTTCAATTACTTCATAGTGCACTCTATGTAATTGTTTCTGCATAAATAACCCATACAATCTTCTTGATAACAGCAAATTGGATAAACATTCCGCTAATTATTTATAACAGATTGTGTATTCATTTATCCAAAATCTGGTATTTGTGAATTCATTTTCCCATTCCCGTTAATTAATAAAAATTTGACTGTTTTATCACCTCAAAAATTTCCTGATCGCAATGGCTATTATCATTATAATAGCTTAATTTACTCATGCTATTTAAAAAAAGGAGATATGATTTACATTTCTCAGTCATTTAAAAATTTGAAAGTCTATTCATCCTAGTTAAATCGAATTCATCACATTACTTAATCCTTGATGCGAATGATATAAAAATAAGTTTTAAAGTCTTATCGCCTCCTTATTAAATTAAAAACATGATTAAAATTAAAAAATACAATTAAAAAGTGACATGACATTAATCATTTTTGGAAATATCAAACTTCTTCCTATTTCAATCATATCATTTTATTTTCATACAATCAATCCAGTTACCAAGCAGAAATGAGAATTTCAGCATTTTGCAGTATTCGTCGTTCAAACTGAAATTAAACGAAGAAGAGAAATACGCATAAAATATTTTCAATAACCAAGGCTTGCCGGTGAAATTCTCATAATTAAGTTCTTATTTCAGAAGAAAACAAAATATAGAAATTCTAGCAGGTTAGACCTGAAAATGTATAGTATGGCAACGTTGCATTCAAAAATCATACAAATATATGAGTACAACTATAATTTATTGTGATAATACAGATATCATTTCAGTATTGCAATATTGTGAGATCATAGGAATATGAATTTCACTGTTGCATATTATATAGCAGTATAATATTATCACAAAAATAAAAGAAAATACAAATATGATTACCATATCCACAATGCATTATAGCACTGCCACAGGAGTAATACAGTACATTACATTACAGTAATGTAAATATCATTACAGTATGATAATGATTCAGGTGATATTTTTATAAACATAGTACATTGATAGGAATCATCATTATGATGTGATAACGCAAACATGATTCTTTACAATGATATTTGTAATGTAATATGGTTTTATAAGTCATATAAGGAATATGATTAATATAAGCAGAAATATAACTTCTGGAGATAAAAAATGAAATGATAGTAATTTGTATTTATTATTGTTGAAGTTTTCTGTCAGTGACACAATGCGACAACGAGTTCGTTTCCTTTAATAGTTCCTTCATCTGCCATTTTGAACTGCCATTATCATTCTTGCAGAAAATTAGTAAACCACCACATTTCTGCTCCAATTTTCTTTGTCATCCGTTTCTTCACTATATCTTCATTTCTTTTCTTCTTTTGTAATAATATTCATTTAAATTTCTTTTCAAGATTAGTTTAAACTATGGAAGATCGATCAGATTATTTTTTATCAATAAAGATTTTTTCCAATAATGAGTCTAAATTCAATCTAAATTAATCAAAAGTTATCTATCCTCACTGTACAGTAATTATTTAATATCATTATTATTCTCCGGACAAACTGACAAGAGTTTGTTTTCTAAAATACATTGGATTATGTGAGAAGATATTATCATATCACTCAGTCGCCCTTGCTACTTCCTATCTCTGTTCATCGAGCATTTTAATGGGTCATCGTCATACATCGAATAGTTCGAATAACGAATCTTCTCCAAACACGTTCACCCATTCACTAACTGTTGTTGTTTCCCTTTGTTCTATCAAAGTTTGATGAATATTTTTGTAGAAATTTCAAAAATATTCATTTTATTCAGTTGTTCATTGAAGTTTTATTATGGAAGTCATGAGGCTACAATAATAAAACGATATCACCTTTCATTTTTCTCGCACTTCTCTTCCCACTTTCAGATTTAAATTATCGCTTTTCGTTTTGCTCCGGATGGTTTCAAAGCAGAGATATTATTTTGGTTTTGACTTATATCAAATTATTTTACGCATTGTCTTCATCCCATTAATAAAACGGTTGGATAATTAATGTTCGTTGAAGATTGGTATTATTATTGAAATGACGCTTGATCATTTGTTGGAATAGGTTTCGGCGATCAAGGTTGATAATTATTATTGCTGAATCTTGTTAATGCGTAGTGGGAATTTGCTGGAAAAAGTTCTGTCTAAGTGTCAGATTGAATATAAATTGTTTGTTAGGTTACAATAGCTATATTTACCATCATTTCATACGGATTCCAGTTATTTTAATGGAATCATAAAGAATGCACCAGAATCATTGTCAGTATTTTTACCCGACGGAAATTGTAAATTACATTTTGGTGATAGCGATGAACGAGCGATTCGGTTTGTATCAAAAAATAACCCTTTTATCGCCTTTGCCTTTTCGATTCTTCCTTCTTTTCTATAAATGAAATATTTTTTATTTGATTCATTGTTAGGAAGAATGCCAATTAGCATTAACTGTAACTGAACCATTGGAAAATCAATAGATAAAAGTATCAAACAAGCATGCAGTATTTCTTGATTTTAAAAAGGATTTTAAGAAAAACTGGATTTTGTAAAAATACTCGTTGGAATAGAAATTAATAACTGTAATGACGTATTGAAATAATCGAGTATGCACACGAAAAAACAAATTAACTATGAAATATTTCTAATAAAAATAATATTTCAAAATAAGACAATGATTACTTCCAGAGCAAATAAGTTCGATGATAGATTACCAGTCACATTATTCATTCATAAACCAATCAATTTTTGTTTTCGAATTCTTTTGGATCCAAAAATCGGTCTTGGGGAAGCATACATGTCTGAGAATTGGGATGTGCAGTCAAGAATACAGGACTTTTTAACATTACTTATTCGTGCAAAACGTTGGTTTACTCGCATATTCTCATTCAAACTTGAATGTTTCTTTCTTCGTTGAATTAATTATAGTAAATCATAGGTTTAAAAAGATAAAAACTTGATTTTTCTTGAAAATTTAACTCGAAAAGAATATTGTAAATTCGAATAAAAAAACAAATCTGATAATTTTTTTTATTCAAAATTGGCCAGTTAATATAGTAACAGATTATTTGAAAGTTTTTCAATCTTTTTTTTACTTTCTAAAATAAGTAACCTTTGTTTTAATATAAATTTTAAGTATTTTGAATAAGTAAATAATATTAATAGAAAACTAACAATTCCTTCCCTAGATTTTAGTATTTAATTATAATATGTGTAAGCAGGTATGTGGCATTATTTTACAGGTTATAATAACTCTACAAAAAAATTTAAAGAAAAGAGTGGCTGGTTAAAAACTCTATTCAGTTTACTAATCTATTTAATCATTCAATCAATTCGATTGGCGATATCATTTATTAATGTAATGCAACATTATTATCATGCAAATTCATTAAATGGCAGTGCAAAAAATATCCATGATCATTATGATCTCGGGAATGATATGTTCAGCTTATTCCTTGATCCGTCGATGACTTATTCTTGTGCATTATTTGAAAGTTTGTTTTTGTTCCTTTAAATTTGTAAAATTATTTGGTTAAAAGAAAAAAATGCACCCGCATGCTTATATAAATGACAAATGATTTATTGAAAGTCTTTCTTCTGCAGAGTAAGACGAAACTTTGCAAATATCTATAATTTTTGTGGCTCTAAAGTTTAAACTATATATGGCATGAATTGCGCAGAGTTCTTCTGAGCAATAATAACAATAAAAAGTTTATGATTAAATCAAATCAAAGATATTTGATTTTTCATTATTAGATAATAATTTCTTACAATCATTTCAGCCATTCCACCTCATGCAATTACACACTCAGACAGTGAGCTGCTAGAAGAAGCTCAAATGAGAAAGTATGATCAAATATTTCGTGAAATAAATCTTACATCCGATGATCGCATATTAGAAATTGGATGTGGTTGGGGCGCTTGTGCCATACGTGCAGCTAAATGCTTCAATTGTAAATGGACGGGCTTGACAATTTCGATGGAACAATTTAAAATTGCTCAGCAAAGGATAAACGATAATGAATTGCAGGACAAAGTTAACATTAAATTGCTAGATTATCGGTTAGTAAGCAAAAAATTTCAACCCTTCCAAAATTCGATAATTGTATTAAATTGAAGAGCTATTTGCTGAAATATAGAAGTTAATAACCACTTAGATATATGAGTAAATGCGTAGACATAAATAGTAATGTAAGTATTATTATCAGAATAATCTTGATCACACTTATTGTTTTCTCACTTATTTCCTCTACAGATTGGAAGATGATATTTACGATAAAATTATTGTGATTGAAATGATTGAAGCAGTTGGGCATGAATATTTGCCACTGTTTTTTAGAACTTTGAGTGATCGATTACGTTCTGGTGGTCGGGCGTATTTACAGGTATATATGTACCATTTGCTTTTTCTTTTTCCAACAAGTTAAATATTGTATTTTGCCAATCATTAAGAAAAATTAAATTAATAAAATTTTTTTACCGCAGGCAATAACATGCCCGGAATTGAACTATGAGCGATATCGTCGGTCAAGTGATTTCATCAAAAAATATATATTTCCCGGTGGACATATGCCATCTGAGAGAGCAATTAAGGAAGCATTACCGCCAGAATTGTCTATTATCAAAACGACCCATATTGGACAGCATTATGCGCCAACCTTAGATTTGTGGTACTGGTAAGTTACAACTTTCAGATTAATCATTTGTAAGAAGCCAAATTTGGGACTGCGCGAAAACTGAATTTGAAATTATAAAATCAAAAATAGATATGTGACAACTTTTGAAGAACATTGATTCTGCACTCAGTTAGCTACAAATTCTAAAAGATTACAGATCGGAATTTCAATAATTCTCTGATATTTTAGAAACAATATTTTTCTCGTTCTTTGTTAAAGAACGAACTTAACACTTTTTAATTAGCTTTTAGTTTAGCGAAACACTCATGATTACTTAATTGTCGACATCGGATTATTAGGATTACTTTAAATTATGTTTGAAATTTAGTGATGCAAAATTTTAGCGCATGGATAGAACGTGAGGAAAAAATCTTGAAACTCGGATATTCTCGAATATTTCATCGTAAATGGCAATTCTATTTTGCATTGTGTTCTACGCTATTTAGATATTCTCACATTGACACAGTGCAAATACTTATCGAAAAATCCTTATAATCCACTTATCTATTATTGGTCAATTATATTTCAATTATTAAGATCAGTATCATATTCCATGTGAAATTAAACAATTTAAGTACTCAAGAATAGAGTAATAGTATATTTTCCTCCTTTTTGTGTCATTTAATCACATTAACTAACTGTATGACTAAATTTTACGACTTAATTTTGCATTAATAAAATTAGCCATAATCACCTGCCTTCAATCAGTGCTACTTGCAATTTGGATGGATACATAAGTTTTAAATCAGGTCAAATTTCAATTTTCAAGCTTCAGGAAACCAAAAATCCGATGAGTGAGAGAAATTAATAAAAAAGAAAAATTTCCTAACACAACTAAGCTTCAATTAATTTACTAGCATTTCATGTCGGGTCTATTGGTTTTATGAAATATTCATGATGAAGAATGATTTATGATTAATACCGAATTAACTTAATGCATGCCTTACATTCAAAAATTTATGTGTTTAGAAAATCTTCGTTAAAAAAAGTTGAAATTTTAGTGGGATTCGTGCGAGTCAACTAACTGTAAAAGCTAGCCAAGTTAAGAAAAATAAATAAGTTCAACGATTATAGTTTAGTATAATTTTATCCAGCATTTGCTAAAATCTTAATTTTGTAACTTTTGCTTAAACTGAACTGTCTTATAGCGATAATACAACAAGAACGCTACAATGGTATAAATTCGATGACAACTTGATCCCCACTTCTGCTTTTTTTCATCATTCTGATATTTTTTCAACCAAATTTTAGAAATGAAATAGAAATTAAGAGTTAAAATTCCTATCAGTAAATTGAAAATATTAACCTATTTATAACAGAAATGAATGAAATAAAAAAATGAATAAAATCGCGATTGCGGAAATATCCATTGATAACCTATGATGCTTAACTGTTTTCAGAAAAAAAGTTCTTAGAAATGTTTTTAGAAATGAACTTGTGCAGGCAGTAAAACATAATGTATTAAATTCGAGGAAAATTGAGAAATTTCAAAAATGAAGAGTTTTAAGGAATAAAAGTAACAAGAAGCATTAGATTAACCTAGTTTTTTAATGGGCAGTTCACTACATTTTTTAACTAACTTTATATTACTATCACATGCATCAAACTTTATATTTCAACTATCGAATTGAAAATTTACAAATTATAAAACGAAAATTATTATACAAATGACGTAATATGTGAAAGTGATAGCTCATTACGAGTACATATAGAAAATATCACAATCATACAGTACACTTTATGGTCATTGCTTGCACGCCCAATTCCTTTGCTAATTTTTCCTGAAATAATTGTTATGAATTTATGATCCATATCGTTAAATTAAACAGATTGTCAAATATTGCTTCAACTGTTATCTATATATCGTATACATAAACCTTTAACATGATAAAGAATTATTTCTATACCGCATAAGTAACTTGGTTTGGATGATAAGGTATACCACCATATTTTTCTACCAATTCCGTGTGTTCTTTTTCTAGATCACCAGCTACTAATACTTGTTTATCACCAATCTGTAATGATTTATTTCTATGACCTTTTTCTTTTTCATCAGATGATAAATAATTAAAAAATTGATCGAAGAATAATTTCCTTTATTAATTGGAAGTAATAGCATCAAATGAAAAAATTAACAACTTTTCATTAAAATTTTTCAAGCTTTCTTAAGATAATTCCCTTATATTGTAAAATAATTTCGCAGTTTGAATTTTCCATGCTTTTTCAAACAAGCAAAATTAAGTAAAAATATTTTTTTTAGTGTTATCAAATTGTTACTGAAAAAATAATGAATTTTAAAATAAATTTTTGGGAAACTAAATTCTTATCATATATAAAGCGAACCGATTTTAGTCCTCGCATTGTATCAATAAATTCTTGTAAACGACTTTCGAAATTCGGTGCAAATCCATCCGGATTAACAGCAATAAAACACTGTCCCTGAAACAGGAAAATATTACTATCCATCATCATCAATATCTTCAATTTCTAAATTAATTTCAACAAGTTCAGTTCTTCAAAATAAAAGAAAAACATTAGAAAATTTCAGCTAAAAAGTTTTTCTTACTAAATTAGCAATAACTGATGTTGACATCCACTTCCGCACATGTGGTCCCCATTGCGCACCACCAAGTATACTACAAATGATTTCCACTAAAGCACCAAGACCATATCCTTTATAACCACCTGGAATTTTTCAATTTTTTTTCTATATTTCTGACAGATGAAGAATTCTTAATATCATGTCATGTAAAAAAAGCTTTTTTGTTAATTAATTGAATAAATGATGAATGTTTAGACATAGGGTGATGATTATATGGCAACTGATTTCTAATAAACGAATATTCCCACCCCACATGACCAGTGCCATCATTTAGACTAACTTACCAGTTAATTCGGCTCCGCCAAGTGGTAAAAGACCACCACCATCCAATATTTCCGTGGGATTTTTGCTAACGTAACCATCTTTCTTAACACCCCACGTATCTGGAACTGTTTGTTCTTTTCGGGCTGCTAATTCAATCTGAAATTATTTGAAATAAGATCCCAGCTATTCAAGAATTTTTGCATAAAATTCAGGGAGATAAAAGTCATTATAAAATTTTAAAATCGTCAAATATTTTAAATTCAATTTAATAAACCTGGTGGAACTTAAAATAATGACTCATAAACGTACGATCACAAACGTAATAAACGTAATAATACCAATACAATGATAATGATAAAGAGTAATAGCAACAAACCTTCCCGAGAGCAGCGGTAGTAGTAGCCATATCAAGTATGAAAGCATCATTTTTAGCTTTAGCAGCAAGTGTCAAAGGATTTGTTCCAAGTGCTGCTCTACTCGATCGAGTCGGATACATCATGGGTGATGTGTTCGTAAATGCCATACCCTTAAATATATTTAAATTAATTCGTTAAATTATAAAGTTTGGCATTTTTGATAATTCATATGAATTCTCAAATGTTTCAAGAGGTTTCCTTATTTCTCATCGCTATCAGGAGATGAAATATGTAGAAAAAGTTGAGAATCACGCAGATGAAATTAATTTTGTAACATTTTCATTTCATTAATTCTTATTATGTGATACTTGAGATAAAAAATATTATAATAACCAAAAGTCCTTCTTTCATTGCACGCATACTGTACCATCCGGCAATCCCAAAATGATTTGATCCTGCAATATTTCAAAATGTGCTATTAAATAAATAATTAGACGATCAAAATTATTACAGCTCAATTTCTAACTTTACATAAAAACAAAAAAGACGGCGCGGAATTAAACAAAATATAGTCTCTTCTCATCAGAATTACTGTAAAACAAAATTTAGGATTGTTATTAAATCAATGAACCATTACAATCGAAATTTATTACAACAACTGAAACCAAAGCCAGGGTACTGAATAATGATTTAATAATATCGATACAATAGATTTCCTCTATTTAAAAATTAACGACAGAAGAAAATAATTTTAAATTGGAGGATTTGGATATTTTTATTCAAATTTAAATTTAAGAATTAATTTTCTAACAGAACAAATAATTCAAAGAAGAAATCAAAGAGTTGAAAATTTTTCAAAAATAATAAAACAAAGTGACGCCGCAATTACTAAAGCAAATGTATGAATTTTTCCCAAGTTTGTAAATTCATGAATAAAATACTAAGTCTTGTTTTATTTGCGATAGAATTGAGAACCATGATAATTTTAACAAATTCAACAATGAATCCTTGAATTCTAACAAATTTAATTTATAATTTAATGATATTTAATTTGCAACTTCAGTCCTCATCAACATGTACGTGACAAATGATAAAGCATAAAGCAAAAAGTAAAACAGAATACAAATTTATTTCAACAATTGTCAATGAAGTTCAAGTATTTCAATTCGATGCAAAATACTGCTTCAATGTTACTTTATTAGCATAAGGTAACGTTAATATTTAAATATTGAAAAATTTGTTAGATTTTACGACAGATATTTAAGAAACATTAAATATATGAAAATTTTTATGTCATCAACAGGTTCATATTTACAATAAACAAGTTTTAAAACGATAAAATACAAATCAAAATGGTTGTATTAATTTACCTTTAGCAACAACCCAACCAACGCCTGCTTGTTTAGCTTTTTTAATTGCTAAATCCATGCAAAAGTTTCCGACTACCGGGCCAAGCAAATTATTTCCATCAACCCAGGCACTTGCAGCATGCTCTTTTAGAATTTTCGGAATGCCACTTTTCGTGCATATACCTTCCTGGGTATCTCGAACATACATACCTAAAAGTATCTTTTCTGTTTCTTATAGATAAAGTGGCAAATACCATTAATTTAGTTCAATATTCTTTTTCATCTTGAAATTCCTGATTTTTATTTTACGCTCTCTCATTATAAGTTTCAAAGATTAAGAAAAAAAGTATTAAATTGAGATAAAAGGCATAAGTCGTTCTTTGTTATGCTTCGTGCATTTAAGGGAAAATGAAATCTCAAAATTAAATGAAATTTTTTCAAAGTAAAATATGAAAAAATTTCCAAATATTTGCAATAAATCAAGCTTTATTATAAAATTTAATGAATATTCAAGACAAATGAATTAAAAAACATTTAATATCTTGAACGAATTAGGTAAATTTTAATAAAACTTATATAATTCCTTTATAATTTATTTAAAAATTTTTTAGATAAATACAGATAGATATAAAAAATATTTTATAAACCTAATCGATTTAACCCATGACTATAATGCCCTCGTACATCAGCTGCTACCAAAACATCTGCTAATTGTTGAGCATGGTCTTTTGATGTACCTGTTTTTACCATACAATCCATCATATATCTAGTTACCTAAAGTTATATCAACGATTCAGTCTATTGGAATTCCCGAAGATCACAACAATGATGGTATTTCAAATTCTATTAAGAATTATTTCTTTAATATCTTTTCGATTAAAACTGTTTTAAATTGTTTATTGTTTATGTTACGGTAATTAATACGAAATTAAAAAGTTCCTAAAATCATCGAAAAAATCTTACTATCCTTATTAAAATATAGTTACCTCTTGAATAGTTACAATTTTATCATTTTTGTTCGCTGCTGTCGTCACATTTCGATTAAATTTAGCATACAGTTGAAAATTTTTGATCGCTCTACGTTGACAGTAGCGTAACATCAATGGATAGGAGTATTATGGAGAAGGGCGATAGCATGAAAGATGAAGATGTCCTTTTTAATTGAATTCACTCGCTATAATAGGAAAAAAACCAGTTTGCTATTCGATTAAATAACACTACCTTAACTCAATTTGAATCAAAAAATCTGAAAAACAAAAACAACTTATTATTGCAATAAGAAGAGAGGTTGAATTTTACTTACATCATTAATTTATCGGTAGTACTCTATAACTGTTAATTTCTGTAATTAAAATCCAGAAAACTAAAAATATTCTATTATCGTTAATCTACAATTAGCAATGTTAAAGATTAATTATGGCAATAATTTATCCATAAGAGCATTTTTTTCAAAAGGAAATAATTTTTAAAAGTGATAAATTGAAGTGCAAGCAAAAAATAGACAACGATAATTGCAAATACTGGAAGACTATTTGACAAAATGATTAATGAAACTTCATATTTGCTGCGATAATAAATTCTGTTCATAGTTACCATCCATCGTTTAATTCACTTTTTTAATATGCAATTTAATATAAGCAATTATAGACTAATTCAAAATTAGTCTAAGTATGTTGTACAGTGTAAATGTCACTTTTATTCAAATCACTTTAATATGAAAGAAATATTTAAACTATTAATTGAAATTAATTTTAGAAACTTAAATATGTTATTTTCCAGATGTAAGTGAAAAAAAAATGAGAAAAAAAAGAAAAGCGAATGGTTAGTTAAGAAACATAGAATGACTGATGAACTACTTATTTTTGGTTTAATTTTGATCACAAAAAATTCTCTCTCATCCCTCATTCATTCCTTTCATTTTCATCCTTCTTTCCATTATAGATAAAAAATAAAATGGAAGGGAAAAAAGATGAAACGAATATTTTCATCATCATGCAAATGAACAGTTGTTATTGACAAGAGAATATTTTACAGGTAGTGAACTCTAACAACTCAAAAATATTGAAGTCTCAATGACAACTGTCTCTTTGTATTATAATGAATGAAGGGGAAAAATAAACAGATAAAAACATAGTGAAAGTTTAAAGTTAAATGAATTGCAGTGTCATCAACTATCGATTGAATCATTTTGGATTGATTGTGTGATGTTAATATTTATAAATCTTTGATCTCATCCACATGATTATCATAAAATACTTTGAAACAGCTGACTATGTCTATCTATCAGTCGAAGTGAGTGAAAAAAGACCTGCTCTTTGATTCACACACTTTGCATAGAAATATATTTGTGTTTTTATTAGCCAACAATGATAGAGAATGATAGAGAGTTCTATGTTAAAGAATGATAACATTAAAATAATATGCTAACAGTAGTTGTGCATCAGTTATATTTAAATTTATTAAATATGAATGTTTAATTGTGTCTGGCAAATGATCATCAAACTCTTACCTTGATGCATCTTTCTTAAAAAACAACACTTTACTTAAATCGCATACAACTACAGTAACGGGCAATCTTTTGGATACTGTGCGGACCATTTTCAGCGACACTAGCAGTGAAAGATCAAAAATCGAAATGATTCAACGTGACATATCGCAGTCTAATGAAATCACAGAAGTAAATGAAAATTTGAAATCTCACAGGAAACAATGCATAATTAAGATGGATAATCTTCATGTCTAGCATCTAATTAAGAGATAATCTTCATTAATTACTTCATGTTCCTTATCAATGAGTGGGATGGGACTGAAAATTGGTAATGTTAATTGATTCGATTTTATCACTTCATTTTTATCATGATGTAAGCAGTTATCAGAGATCAGCTGCGCTATAAGCTCTCAACTGAAGTTGGAGAACTCTATTGAATTTTTTAATACTTTTGCTCACTAAAAAACTTCTGATATGATATTATGCTTTCCAATTAGAACTATATCTCATTATTAATATGCAGAAATACCAGTGCTGTGAAAGAACCTATAAAATTCCAATGAACTTGAAAAGAAGTAATTACTGAATTTGGAACAAAAAGCTATTATCTATAATGGGAAAATCCCGCATAATAAATAATTATGAATTTTTGATGTACAAAATCAATTTCGCTTTTCGATTCTTATTGCTTGCATCTCTTCAGTTACATGAACCGACGGAGTGAAATCACAGAACTCTGAGAGATCGAACAGAAAATCATTATACACTTCCTCATCATTCTTAGCAATCTTCTGCACTACTTCTTATTTCACCGATATCCGGTCCACGGAGTTCTTGAAGAGTACTCACTGCTTAATGCTATTACACCGCTTCGTTTTAGCCGAACTGTCGGCTTTTCTGTATACCTGAATTTCGAATCTCCTCCTGTCGGCCTACACTGAATGTTGTTTAAAGCTGTCTTACTGTTTCGAATGAAGCAAAATTGAGGTAGTCTTGGCTACACATCGAATAATATGTTTTTTTTTGCATTCTTTGGTCGTAAAAAGTCCATGATAATGTAGTAAAGAGTACAATGAAATATTTGTTTTCCTATTCACATTTATAAACATTGACAATGAGATTATCATCTTTTAAATATATCATACCATGAGGAACATGAACTGCTTGAATTCTATCACTTCAAGATTAATTATAAGATTAAAAGCTACAAAGCACTGATTACTTTGCAAAATAACGTAGTCTCTCTACTGTTATTGAGGAACTATGGTATTAACTATTTAATTAAACAAAAATTAAAAATTATTTAAATTGAAGATTAGCGTAGATTTAAAGAAGCACAAAGGTGCCAGTAATGAGTATCTTATCGGTCTATTGGTTGATTAACATATTTTGAACATTCTTGCTTTATGGAAATAATTGTTTTACACATCCAAGAGTAAAATTCATTTGCTAGGAAAATTTGAGTAAATGAAAAAAGTATACTTACAATCACGCGCGCTTCGTACTACAATTCAGTTAAATTATATTTTATTAGTACGTTGTTCATAAGTAATTATAGTTAAAAATTAAACCGAAAGTTTTTTAACATAAAATTCTAGCTTTAATACTTATATAATTCTATTTATGATATTTATTTAGATGTGACAATGTTGTAAGCAACGTTAAGTTTAGAGAGAACGTAAGAAAAATCAGGCTGACTACTGCATTCAATGAAATATCAAGCGGATTTCAATTCATTACTATATTTCCTTGCCTTTTGAACTTTGGCTCATATCATTCTCTTTTCATTGCCCGAATAGGAAGCATAGGTGGAAGAAAAGCAAGTATGGTTTTCAACAATTATCGCAACACACAGTATTGAAGGATTGCAGTTCGCTCAAAGTTTCTGTTTTATATTTCCAAATAACAAGGATTTGAATTTATGTATAAGCCAATATATCAGCACTTGTTTATTTACGTTTCAACAGAAATTTATATGAATTCGTTGTCTATGAAAATGACAGTAAACAAGGCAACAATTGAAATCTTTCAGAAATTCTCGACAATTCAGTAGCTTTTTAATAGTCATTCAATAATATGTTTACAAGCGATTCATTTTATGCTGTTTTAACGCCCGTAAACTACGACAACTGTAAATACGTTTACAAAAACTCAGTCACATTTCAAAGGATTTAAGGCACAAAGGGAATAACTTAAAATAAGAAATAACAGCAATAGTGATAGGTGAAAGAGAGTTGATATTAATTAAAGACTAATAATTAAATTTCAAGAATTCAATGAAAGGAATAATTGTAACGATCTTCATGTACAAAAATGACAGTATAATTTTCATCATGAAATTTCTTCATGAAATTCCCCTCAAAATGAACTTTTTTAAAGTTTGGTTGCATGCGAGAGAATTAAAAAGCTGCTTCTGGTTGTTGAGAACTTGCATTTGACGACTGAAACGAATATTTTTTTGGAGAACTTTTTCCCGCATTCCCAGCAACTAAACGGCTTTTCACCTGTATGAGACATCATATGAATTCTTAAACACGATAAATAAGAGAACTTTTTTCCGCATTCCTGGCTTTTCATCCGCGTCAGAGCATAAGTCTATTCAAATTGGGTGAAGACGAGAAACTTTTCTCGCATTCCGAGCAATTATTAGGCTTTTCACAGGTATGAGTCCTTATATTCAAAAGAAGAGTGCTTATTTATAAGCTTATCGAATTCTAAAATCTATCTTATAACTCACGAAATTCTGAAAAGACACGAACATTCATGCAAAAATTAATGAAACGATAACGATATTTAGTAAATGAAACCGAATAGAAGCAAATGAAAAAATTGGGAAAGCGCAACTTTAATCAGGAATTATCAAAGGACTGTGCCTGCAAATACTTGTACAGATGGAAATGATAATTACATGCATTGATAATCTACACATAGCAATGAAATGATAACAATCGGTGCTTAAACTTTGCATTGTATTACTTCACTTTAACTATCACATCACGCTGTGAAAGATAATTTATGCAAATTACTATCAATATTTAGTTGTAATTTGTCTATAAAACATGCCAAAGAAATTAAAATTAATAAATTCCTTGCTGACTTGCAGAAATAAATTCTATCAAAGTTAACTTTTTCAAGCCGTACAATAAGAAACTTTTCCGGTATGGCCTAAATTCAGATGCGGAAGAGATCGGCGTGATTGGTAATACTATCTAGAAAGTTTCAGCGATCTCATCATAATTCTGAAATATTTCAAACGAAACGTAAATGTTGCTACAATTAAATATTGATGGTAGGGATTTTAATTTGTAATATAGCAACTTTCTGGTTTTATTTCGATCTTTGCTTCATATTTTGTCTATGAAGCATTTTTTGTTGTGATTTCATATTATGTGATTTTAGATTTATGTACTGAGTTTCAGCAATCCTCAATACGAAATTTGCATGATAGAGACACTGATGTCATTGACTGAAGAAGTCACTAATCTACACGCTATTGACTTTTCGGTTTGGAATAATATGTCAGTGTCGTCCAATTCAATATTGTGGGCATTGCATTAGAAATTTAGTAGAAAATATCACAATAGAAATTGAAGATGAAGAAAGTTGCTGATTTCAGGATAGCGCCAATCGCCTTATCAATACTCTATACATCAATCACGAGTTGGCGTCAGTTTGGCAATTATCCTAGCAGATTTTTCTATAAAATTAGTTGATATTTAAAAAATAGTCTTTTCCATTCGGATAAAATTAATAATTTGCATTTTTGAACTATTTATTTTTTGATTTTTTCTTAAATTTTAAATTTCAAACCTTTCAATTTTACCAGTTCTCCATCCTTTTGAATTTCTTTTCACTCTTATAAATTCAAAAATTTTCTCACATTCGGGCTTTCTTTTTTAACTCTTCTAATATTTTAGTTGATTTTTAATTCTTGAAAATATAAACTTCTCATTTAATTTTCTAATATTTGATAATTACATTTACGGAATTTTAAATAGCTTTTTGAATTTTCCTTTATCTCTCGAATTCCCCAAAAATATTTTAAATTTTGTTTTCAAGGCTTTCATAATTTCCAAATTCTCCTCTATCAACTTTTATTACTTTAGATTAATCTCGAAAATTCGCAAGAATTCAACCTTTCCATTTTTATTCTGTAAATTTTTTAACTGTTTAGCTTTTCACTTTTTTTCTATTTTTAAATTTCCTGCAACATTTTTGGATTTTTTGAATTTTTATAATTTTCAATTCATTTTTCCCGATATTTTTGATGTTTTTTCTACTTATAGCATATTTTTTATTAGCTTCACTTAATAGTTCTTATAAAATACAAGAGAGTATTGTTTTTGTAAAAATTTTAATTTACTTCATTAGCTTACTGATTTTAGATTTAAAATATTGCTCGCTTCCAGATCCTAGTTACTGCATGCTTCTCTGTCATCTTTTCCTTATTACACCTTGCTAAAAACAATGTTTAAGTGCAAATGATAAGAATCTCTGCCTAATCCTTCATACTCATTATTATCACTGCAACTATTGCATTACATTGTCAAAAAATAATTTATGCAAAACTTTCATTTCATTAAATCGGGAAGTCTAACCTTGAAATAACAATGGAAACAATTCTAAATAACAAGCGTTTAAGCATTAAAAACATCAAATCTCTCCCAGTTTCAATTCAGTGGAAAACAAATAGATATGAACATTGAATTTCTAATAAAAAAATGTGGAAGAAAGCGTGAATTCGAAATTACTTTGCTCCATTAATCATTAAAAATATATTTCGTTCAATCACTTTGCTTACTTCCGCATTACTGTATTCATGCCTCTACCTTCTTCAATTCTTCATTGAATGCTATTACTGTTCATTTTACAATGTTTATCTCGGTATCACAATAATCATTACTACAGCTAGCTTCACCTTCTTCCATTCGTGCTGTAAACGAATCAACGATATTTTTTACCGAAACACATAGAAATAAATCATATAAACAGTAACTTGTCAAGTAGAAGAAATTTTTCCTTCTTAATATTATCACTTCAATTTTGAAGGCATTGAAGAACTGAAATGAAAATGTATGTTTTACATAAATTAATTTTAATGTAAGGCATTAGCTAAGCGGTGCTAATGAGGGTGAAGGATTGAGCGACGATTGTATCATCTTATTGTTAAACTTTGATTATTAAGTCACATCGTCACTCCTACCTTTACGAGTATTTATAGGTACGATCCTCTGATAGTTCCTGTTCCCAATAAAAGTGACCATTTCCATTCACCTGACTTCCACAAATCTCACTCAGTAAGTGCCATTTCATTCATTCTAGGAAAAGTGTCAGGCTGTTTTCGGGTTCCGCATCGTGTTACTGATTTCAGAATTAAAATAAATATATAAATAAGCATTCTTTTCTGAAATCGGAAATATTTTTTTGGAATTTAAAATTGGAATGCCTTGCCAATTTCCATCTGGAATATGTATGTTTAATTGTTCTTTCCATTAAAAATGACTTTTTATTATATTTATTATATTAACGTAACTCTTTTTCGGCGCTAAAAATTAATTTTTTAACAACTTATTAACGAGCGAAAGGTGTGACTTCTTATGAGCAGCCTATCGTTGTATTTGCCAATTCGAATATTATTTAGAATTGGTACTCATCAACGTGTATTTCATCCACTTTTTTCTCCTCTACTTCTTCTAAATAAGCATCCAAACTTCTGTAAGTTCATTGAAAGTTAAAAAATCTAACACTGTAATTCATCATGGACTACAAATTTTCAACTTTGATAATTTCAAAAATTGCAAACAGCACAAATAGAGCCACTGAATTTTCTGGCACCAAAACTGAGAGAGGGAAGGTAAAACGACGAATCTTCTTCATTGAAAGGCTACACAATTACTTTATACTCAGAAAAGCTTCTCTCGATCAAGGAATCTGCAAAGATATGAGATATTTCAAAGGTCACGCAATTGTTTGGAATGCTCTCTCGACAATGGCATTTAAAATTCATGTATTAATTCATAGCGGTGAAAAGCCACACAAATGCTCGGAATGCGGGAAATGTTTCTCTCAATCATCGAATTTGAAAATTCACATGAGGACTCATACCGGTGAAAAACCGTACAGTTGTCCGAAATGCGGGAATGGTTTCTCCAAAAAAATCAGTTTGAAATACACGAACTCATAGCAAAGGGAGTACGATTCCTATTAACCAAATTTTTCTCCAGCAGTAACTTCAAAATAATAAACTGATGGCAAGCATTCTATCGAATTCTCGAAAATTATTCGAGAATTTCAATTTTTGTCAGGTTTATTAAATTTTTGTATACAGAATAAATTTATATGAATTTATCGCAAACTATCGAGCATATAAACGTTTTATATTGGTTTACTCACTAACTTCCACACTCTTCTTGTTTGGAAATGTGAGATTGAAAATTTGAGCGAATTACAATTGATCATCATTTATCAATTACGTGTTACGATAACTCGTTCGGAAACGTAATTAAGATTTCCAATGTGCTTTCCACTCACAGAATGAAAAACAGGGATTAAAGTTGAAAAACGTGAAAACCTGGTAGTCAAAATATGTCAGATTTGACAGAGAGTTGCCTTTGACGGAAGAAGCCGAACGATTTCATTGCATTTCAAAAATAATTTGATAAAATGATAAAAAATTTACTCGATAACAATCTTTCCTTGGAAATTATTGCCTAAATTAATTAACATTTTTGATAACATTTTTTTGTTATTCTTTTCATTTATGTGTGAAAGAGCTAACAGAAGAATTGTTCCTACTGATAAGCGCACAATTTTTATTTAATTTGAGAGAGAATATCATTTTACAAATGATAAATGGAGTCATTTAAGCAACATACCAGCAAAGTCCCTTCTTTTTCTGCTTTCCTTTTTCTCTTGGGAAATTAAAAAACATTATTCAGTAAAAATAAGGAGTAAATAGACGGCTCATGAAATATTTCACAGCTGCAGAATTCTGTAACTGAAGTTTTTGTTTGTTAACGTTACATAAAGTCAGGTGAAGGTAGGGACGCAGGAATAGTTATTACAAATTCTAAAGAATAAAACAATTTTATCCAGAAAACTTTTTTCGCTACACTCTTTACATTTCTTCGCGCACACTCTTTTGCTACCCTTTTATTTATTGCCCATTTTTACTCATCACATGCTTTTTTATTTTTATAATTTATTACAATTTTTTCGTTTTAATTTATTACTTTTCATTCTCTATTCGTTGCTTACCATTTTGCTTAAAATTTTTCCAAAAAATTCATTGGAAAGGTGACATGCAAACTCATAACAACTCAATTGTTCTTCATTAGACTAAAACTTCAAAACTGCTTCATTCTGATTCATTTTAAATTCACACATAAAAAAACTTCGTTCCGAGAAAAGAAAGCAATTAACTTAATTAAATTGATTCGCCGTTATTTTTGTTTTTGATATTTCATTAATTGAATTCCGACAGTTTTACCATTCACCTCAATTTTTATCATCTCTTTTCCTTTCATTGTTGTGATTGTATTCTCATTTTTAAATTATCCATCTCATGCTTGAAATCCTCTTTAATCTATTATTGCTTATGTAAATGTTCCTTCTTTATTGATTTGTGAATATCAAAATTATTTGAAATGAATCATTCAAAAAAATTTTAAGAAAATGGAACAAAAGAATGAAAAAAACTTTTCCTTGATGCAATAATTCATAAGCAAATCAATGGAACAAATAAACAGAGCGATTTGAACTGAAAATAAAAATGAAAGAATTCAAAAAAAATTCTTCAACAAAAATTTTTATTTATTAATTCAACATATTTGCATAAGATTTCTGCTAAGAAGTTACATTTCAAAATTTATTCAAATAATGAATAATGCAATTTAAATTTTGATGATTCAAAATTGAAGTTTCGTAAGTCATTTCTAAGAAAATCTCCGCAATAATATTCTCGTAATGTTTTTAGGTGCATAGAGGCATAACACAATAGCAAGAGAGGAAAAATTGTTGATAAAAGTTTAAGATGGATAACTAAGTTGCAAAAATTTAATAAATAAAGTAAAAAACAGCCACACATATTTCAGTTTAAATGCATTTAGCTGTTTCGTTCACAGAATGAAATTTTTTCGTGTGCGAATTTAAGCTAAACTGCTTTGAAAAAATTCGATTGCACGTAAGGCAATTAAAAAGAGGCGTGATCTTGTCGAGAATTTCCTCGAAACCAGGTTCAATTATGTTCATTTCTGATCTTTATATTAGAACATCTGAGGGACTAAACGTATGATTTTCTAGTGTCTCCTCTTGACGCCACTGGACACAAGTCATTTGCTGTAATATTTCCGGTGGATTGTCATGTGCATGACCTGCATGCTTCTTATCACTATCTTTGCTGGTGATAAGAATAGGTCATCCTCATGCATCCCTATCCATCGTATCTACTGATGTCCTCACAGAAAGACCTCCCTCCCGTAGTTGAGCAGGGAGGACCGCTGTTGATTGGCGGGGCAGGTTTTCATGCTGCAAACTACCCTCCTGTGAATGGAAGTGCATGCTAAACAATTCAATCTCAGTCGAGCTCAACTTCCACAACAGATCTCGCCATGAGTTCTAAGGTGTTGTTTCGGATGAACTTTTTGGGAGAAGCTTTCCCGCATTTCGAATAATTGTGCGCTTTCATGGTATGAGTTCTCATACGTCTTTCAAATTGGATTGTTCAAAGAAATTTTTTCCATATTGCAAACATTTCACAGGTATGATAAGTTCTTAAATTGTTTGTCTGACAGCATTCGAAACAATTGTGCGGTTTTCAATCAGTATGAGTACTCGGTGTTATTTCAAACGTGATCAACGAAAGAAGCTTTCCCACATTCTGAACAACTGTGCGGCTGTTCATCGATATGGCTCATCATTCATTTTTTTAGAACCCACTAGGACGGCAGTTTTTCCCACATGTCGAACAGTTGTACAACTTCACCTTAATTAGTAAGCCTTGCAGTTCTGTTTGTTCTTCTCTCACTTTTGGCCTGGATAAATCCAAAGGTTCTGTTTGTTCCGTTTGAGCTTTCTGAAATTACATGAAATCATCCATTTCATCAAACGAAAATAAGGAAATGCATAGTGCTAAATTTTCTTAACCTTTAAAGTTTTGATACTTAATAAGATTAAATGAAAATTGACATTCAATAGAAATTAAACTTAAAATTCCCATAGCTTTACACGAATAACTCAGTACATTAAAAAAGTAAACTGAATTATTCAGCTCCTTCGAATAACAGTTTTAACCACCTACATTTAATGTAGCCCTTCAAATTACAATGATAATAAACATATTTTATATTAGGAGATTTTCAGATAAGCGGGAGAATAAACGTCCTCTTTACAGCTTTGCTTACAGAATGCAAAAGGTATCAATGAGAGCACAGTAAACATAGCTTTTATTGATGAAATTAGCCTGGTTGTGGAAAAAATCTTCACAATCAAATGTCTCAGAGTGTACCTCAACTACGATAAATTTTTCAACTTCGTGAAAGCAGTGGAAAACACGAAAACTTATCTGGCCTGCAAATCTTCTGCAAAGTGAGCAGATAGGTTCGCAGTTTGCAGTTTGGCATGAATAGTAACTGCTTCCAGACGTAATTCAGACTACTTAACTGTCTGGACTATAACTGTGGGGGTATAAGAGTATTTGCCAGTTAAAAACGGAGGACCAATTATAGAAAGTGTTAATTTTGTCAGTTATAACGCATACTTCAAATGTCTTTCAGAAGACTAAAAACGATCAAGATTCCGATTCCTTCCACTCAGGAAGCGACGGCTGTGATACACGGAAGTATTCGACCTCTCGATTTGAATAATCCTCCGGAGAAATTGCGAAGGGAGTTGCAAGTGCCGCAGACGAAGCCGCACACGGTGGTTGTTGGAACGGAAGAAAAAAAGATCACAATCATTAATTTATAGTTTTGATAAGAAGTCCGTGCTATATTTCAATTCATCGAATTATTTATGCCCAAGTCCTATGAATGAATTAAACTTATTTCATTGCTGTTGTGCAGTTTGAAAAAAGAGCTTTGATAGAATTTACTTTGCACTGAATTATAGAGAGACACCTGCAAATGCATTTAAAGGTACGACCTCATAGTTCCTAATAAAAGTTATTGTTTGATCTCTGCCAAACTCTCTTCTTGTCAACAAATTTCATTCGGCACTACCATTTCACTTATTTCAAAGAGAGATGTTAGTTTCTCTTTAAAATTTCGCACAGTGTGGAAGATTTTAGAATTTCACGATAGAACTTCCATACATAAATAGGCACTCTTCTGAAATAAAACTGTCTTTCTGTTTGATTAGCTTTGGAATGTCTGATTTTCAACTCGAATAACTTGCTAAAATTATGATTGCAGTTTGAACAAATTGTCAGAGATTATTTCATATATCACAATAAGCAATCACTTAGTGTATTGGTAAATTTGAGTATTTTTTAGAATTGGCAGGGAATTACATCCATTAATATGTATTATACCCATCTCCTTCTTCTTCTCCTCTTGTCAACCATCCAAACTACAGTAACCTTCAAAGCGATTAAAAAAATTTAACTCCGTAATATTTTGCCTACTTCAAATTTTCATTTAATGACATGAACGACTTCGTATAATTTCAGAAAGCTCAAACGGAAAAAACAGAACCGTTGGACATAAATCCGAAACAAGAAATGAGAGAGGAACGAATAGAACCACAAGGCTTATTAATTAAGACATGTGGTAAAAGTTTCCGCTTTTCGTCCATTTTGAAGAGACACACAAAAGTCCATACCGGTAAGAAGCCATACAAATGTTCGCAATGCGGGAATAATTTCTCTTTACCATGAAATTTAAAAAAAAAAACAATAGGATACACCCGATGAAAAGCCGTACTATTGTTTGGAGTGCGGGAAAACTTTCTGTTAATCATGCGGTTTGAAAGTTTACATGAGAAGTCATACCGGTGAAAAACCGTATGTTTGTTCCGAATGTGGGAGAAATTTCTCTGTATCAGGCAATTTGAGAGTTCATATGAGGACTCATACCGTAGAAAAAGCCATACAATTTTCGCAGTGCGGGAAAAGCTTCAGTCAGTTATCAACCTTGAAGGCCATATGGTACTCACATTTTTGGATAGCAAACAATTGTTTGAAATGCTGCAAAAGTTTCTGAAAATTTTGCTTTAATAATCACATGCAAACTAATAGAATGAAAAGTCCCTTTGAATGAATTTAAACTAATTCATTTCAAAGTCATTTTATGGTAGAAAAAGAAACTTGAACTAAATACATTTAAACTGGAATATATGCTTCTATCCTTGCTAATTAAATTCCTAAAATTCAATTATTCGTCCTCAGTTTTTATGAATTCGTTTTCATCTACTGCTATTCTTACTTTTGGTTTATTTATTTTATGTGTGAAATTCATTTTAATGCATGAATTATTAAGCTTTTATCAACTTTTTTCCTGCTTCAGTGATTTGCAGAATTGAAATGACAAGAAATGTATCAGTCGAAAGAAATTAATGATTTAACGGTGAAAAATTGTCGAACTTTCGAGCGTTTTTCTTCAAATATTGAGAACATTTTGTGCATAGAACAAATTTATAATAATCTCTTCTTTCAAAAAATTGAACAAACAAGCGTTATTTCTGTTTGAAAAATGTCGAAATCTTCAGCAGTTGATTGTTATAATAAATTGTTAAGTTGAATTATGCTTCATAGATTAATACTCAATATTTATGAGAGCTCATCAAATGATCGAAATGGTCATGGTAAAAATAAATTACTATTTTATCACTGCTAGAGCTGATAATTGTCTCTTGTGACTTCTACATATTGCAATGTTTTTTTATTACTATTCAACTTTTGTTGAATTTTTTTGAATTTTTGAGTTTTGAACTTGAGAAAATGTTCAATTTAAAATTTTTCTAAAACTTAACTTTATCGGTTTGAAAAGCTCGCTCAGTGAGAACCTGATCGAAATTAATTGTCGTGCAGATGTTTTTAAGTAACTGAACTCTAGAGTGAGGACTTTAAAAACTATTTAAAGTTCAAAAGTTCAAATACTGAGGTGAGAAAAAACTTGCATAAATGGGAATTGGGGACGGATACATTAAATATTAGTAGCTGAAGCATTAATTTGTACGACACTAAAGCGATAGCGATAAATAATTTAGTTTACTTCCGCTAATCTAATTTTGCACGTTAAATGATTTGTGCATAGCTGTAGGAATTTTCGGTTTTTAATTTTATAGCATTAGCTGTAATTTTCAATCACATTTAAATTGTTCAGATTTCAATTAATCCAATATGGAAAGCAATTAGCTACTGTCAGTTATCAACGTTTGTTAATTAATTATTACGAGATATTAATTTTGTAAAAAAATTGATTACATTATTTTGTTTTATAACACTAAGAGATTATAAAACAGATGCTTTAAATCGATTAAAAATTAAAGTTTCATATTCATATATCAAGAAGTAAGAACATGAAATAAGAAAATCTAATCAAATTGTATTTCAAAGTTTGTTAGTGAATCATTTGTGAAGTTACAATTGTCATTATCAGATTTTCAATTCATTGAACTGTAAGAATAAAAGGTTTCAATTCTTTTATTAAGACATCAACAACTACTAAGCATTGGTTCCGCTGTGTATAAAGCAAATAATATACAGCCTTTTGACTGATTTTAGAAGCTATTAAATTCTTTTATTGCCACAACACAATCGTATCCGCAGTATAACTGAAACTAATTTTTGATCAATTGATTGACATGTTTTAAATTCTTTTCCAAAATTAAAAAAATCATGCATATTTTTCTTATTATCCTAATTTATGATCCATGATATTTTTAAATTAACATTCTTCCAACCTATCCAAAGAGCATACGTGAAAATAATAATATAATGCAGGTTAAATATATCGGCCTCATTTGTATCACTTTTCACGCTTTCTTCTTAAATTTCAATACTGATTGTGTATCAAACAATCCAACATTTAATCCTCTTTCAAAATAAAACATTGAAGCTTTTGTTTCAAACAAAATAATAATTAATGCTTAGAAAATTTTGATAAAACGTTAAATTTCAACTAATATAAAGCCAAATCAATAAATTAGCATTTTTTCATCAGTTTCATTTAAGAGCTAATTGCCATCTTTTCATTCATACCTTTTAACTGCTTTGTCATTGAACTGATATTTCTTGAAGAAATTATGAAGCTGACTATGTATTTCATACCTTTTGCCTTTACGAATTTTGAAACTTCAAATTAATCCACACGTGATTTACGCTTGAGTAACTTCTAGCTCTCTCTCTGCCTCTCTCCCTTCTATACATATAAAGAATTAAAAATAACTCAAGTGTAAATGAGAATGGTGCGTCTAAAGCTATTATTGCTTCCTTTCAAGGATGACGCATGAAACGAGGAAATAACTCGAATATCCCTTACCTCCACTTCACTTAGCTCACTTGTTTGTCTCGCATTTGCTTCAATATCATAAGTTGAAACTTGAAAAGCTACCTCTTCTCCCCATATATAATAAGTGTATAGAGACTTCGTTGTTATGATTAATACAAGCAAAAGTGACTTGTTGTCATGTTTACTCAATTACTTATATTATTAATTTTATTTATATAACTTTGTACAACACTGCATATGTATGCAATTATTTATTTAGTTGACAAGAAATTTCAATACTCTTTTTTCTCTTTCTTATATTTCTTTGAAATAAAAAAACTGAGAAATGAAAATGATGTGAGAAAGAAGGAAGTAATTAGGATAGACGAATGATAAACTGAAACTTTTATAATTAAAGCTAAGACAAAGAGAGCTAGTCCTCTTTAAAATAATGCAAAAATTAGTTTTCTTAGAATTAGCTTAAAATGCTTTTTCCAACTTCCTACAAACTCTTTTCATCCTCCTCTCTTCTCTTTCTTTACTTCTCATTCCTCCATTTTCTTCGCTATTCTCAAAAGTAATTCTTCCTTTTCTTCTCTTCTTTTCTCTCTCTACGTCTTACCTATATCACATCATCTTTTATTCATCTATAAAAAATCTTTTAAAAATCATGAAAACAAAAAGAAGAAGAAAATTTTATTCATGAAACAGATGAAGATAAAGCTCCCGATAGCTTCATCTAAATACATTAAATGACAACGCATGCACACACACACACACACACACACACACACACACACACACACACACACACATCGAGAAGGAAGTGCACAAGGAGCCTAGCATCAGCAGTGGCAACAACAATCGAAGCTGTGGTGCAAGCTTGACAATTCTTCTAAGTGAAGGAAACCATTCATTAGAAATTATTAATTTTCTGGTGTTGAAGCAGGAGAGGAGACATGATCACCCCATTGATCATTCCTTGGCTTTATCAATGGGTTCATTCAGATCAGTTCTCGTAATTAATCATGAGATTTGGATCGTATCACTGTTACCGTTATCATTATCATTTTCATCCCTGTTAATCACTACTGCTGCTACTACCACTACTATTACTGTCATCAGTAGTACTAGCAGTACTGTTAGTATCAACATTGTTTTATTATTATCACTATTGTTGTTGCTATCATAAATATAATTATGATATGAGTGATGGACACTGAGAAGGAAACGAACAAAATTTTCATCTTCGGCTTATGTATTCTTTTCGCATGGATGATTATTATTATTATATGTGCAAGTCCAACGGTATGTTTAAACTTTTCTTTCGTCCTTCCTTATTTTATCTTATCATCACACAAACTTTGTTTTTTGATTGAAATTTTTGAATGAAACCAAGTTAATAAATATAAATGTTTGAAAATCGTAATTATTATCAAATTAATTGATGTTATCAAATAACAACAAAGCATTTAAAAATCCGAACAAAATTTATAATGTTTGTTTAAGTATATATTTTCACGATATGTTCTGAATTTCATCTAATTAAAGAAGCAATTCATTTCGTACAACAAAGAAAAAATAACTTTGTTTATTTATGCATTATAACAATTATTTAAACTGTAAATTTATTTATATGAAGCGAAAGAGATGAAAAATTGTCGAATTATGAAGTGAAAATGTTAGAGGGATGAGGCAGGGAAGCTCACAAGTTAAAGTAATTAATTTTCATGTTCAAAGTAATCATTGCATTGCTAGGCAGAAAAATGCTTTTAAACTACTAAATGTAATCTCAAACAAAATTATTATGGTGCAGTTTGACCCAGGGAAATTTACTTGTGTGACTAGCTCAAGCACAATAATACGACTTTCAAAATCAATTTTGGTATTAAAAAAGTTCAGTAGCATAATTTTGATCAACTGTTCTATTAATGCTTCAAGGTGAATATTCTTATATGGAAATCAAAAATTGTGATATATTTTTCTCGTCTTTCGAGTTTTTTGTTGAGTGAATTTAATTTGAGTGATTTAAAACCAGTTAGAATGAATTTTTAAACAAATAATGCTCTAAAACAAAGAAAAGTTGCGGAGTTTTAAAGTTCAGTTTAACAGAAAAAAATCTTTTTTCTCCTGAAATTTCTGGAGTTCGACAGCTAATCCGTCAACTAACCGTCGTTATATCTTGTCTGCTAATCTTTCAAAATTCCAAAAGTATTTGATTGCTTTCAGAAAATTCCAAAAATTTTCATCTTTATGCAGGAATTTCAAATTATCCGTTAGATTTAACTGATAATTTTCTACAATCTTTTTCTTTTTTCAATTATTGTAAAGAACCTAAGTAATTATTCAAATTCCTTAAAACGCAGGATATCACTTACTTCTCTTGTAACTGATGCTTCTTTATGAATACTAGTAAATAAATAAATAATGTAGTCTTGATAATAACTATTAATAGCTAAATAATGATTGGCATTATGTCGATCAGTTGTTTTGTAATAATAATTATTGCATGGTAGCAAAATAGTAGTAATTCTTAAGAAATATATGAATAATAAATAAATAACAAATGATCAAAAATTAACCATAAATAGAAATGATGAAAAGAGATGACAAATAATTAATAAATAATAAATAGTAGTAATAATTAATTATAATAAATAATAAAAATATTAATAATACTAATATTTATTATTACTGTTTTAATAATAATAATAACAAACAATAGATTAGTAAATGAATAATAATCAGTTGTGGTAAATAATAATGAAAAAATAATTATTACTGGTAATTGGAATCACAATAAATCATTTTTTAGTAAATAGTTATGGCTTCAATAAGCAATAATATAGCTGAAATCATGTTTTTCTGTAGAGATAATGTTCGCGAAGAATATAAAGCAAGGCTTATGTGTTTTAAATGCAACATTCTGTTTACTTTCATGAAATAATAATTTTGCCGAATTATCAAATTCATTACTTTAATTATCTGCTACAGAACTCATTATGAATGCATGGAATTTGTAGGGTGTATTGAAACCTTTGAAAAGCAAATTTAATGTCAGAATATTTTTCAATGAAATATAATGAAAGAGAGCTATAATTACAAATGAATATAGAGCAAATAGTGGGAAAATTATTCTTTTTATCGCTTTTCTTCTATCGAGTCGTTTCACTTAATTCCATCAATCTCATGACTTGAGACTCTTAAGTTATATAGAAGTTATATGCACTGATAAAACTGATTAAGGTTACATGAAGGGTGCTATCCAAGCCAGACACAAATAAATCCCGAATTCGAAAAACAAACCGAGATCAGTATGCGAAACATCTATTAAACTAATCACGAAACTGATCAGTTTTAGATAGGTCATCGATTGGAGATTTATTTCATCTGAATTAGCTGAAATAAAATGAAGTTTTAACACTTCAAAAGATATACTGAAGTATTCCGAATAATGATAAAACCAGCGATTATGCATTTAACTTCATGCTTTTTTCGTTCTTAAAGACTAATTCGTAATTGCAAGAATCAAATTCAAGATTGTTAAATAAGAAGAGAGTAGTTTTATGCTTCTCACATGCACTTTTCTTCCTTCCTTAATAACTGCATTTTATTCTGCTCATGCAAAATTTTACTTTTTCATGATAAAATTCTTTCATAAATCACATATATTGATTAAAAATGGAAAATAAAGGTTTATAAAGTTGAATTTCTGAAAATGCTATTAATTTGTTACAAAAGAAATTACTTTTCTTCTCTTTATGCTTCTCTTATGTACTTTACCTGATATATTGAAAGGTTGAACAATATCGAATAAAAGTTTCATTGCAAATACAATCATTTTAACTCGGCACCATTTAACATTATGCAGCTAAGCACAAGTTTACTTAAGAAGAAAACATTCACTATAAAAATTCAGAATTATATTACAATTCGTTTTTTTAGCTTAAAAAAATTCATGCTTAATTATATCTTCTTTGCTCCAAATAATGATAATTTTAGGTTATATTTGAAAATTTTTCACGAAATTTGATGAATTTTTCAACGAAAATTGAACTACTATTAAATGAATAAATTTCCCATTAAAATTATGTTTCCAACATAAGTTATGTTAGAGTTTGCTTTGAAAAATGATAACAACTTTTTTAAACACTTTTTCAAGGTTTATTAAAAAATTTCTCCCCTTTAAGGAAGCGAGTAAAAATTAGTGGAGTAATGTTTTAATTTTACAAATTGTTATATGCGAAATGATATCACCGCCACTTTACCATTCAAGACTGTAAGTTACAGAATGAACCGACATTACGATATAGAAGACGATATCAGGAGTGAAGAGAAGGAGATGAACTTAGAAACAATAATTAATCAAAGATCTATTTGAAACTATGCGAAGGCTTCAAACATGAGCTCGGTGTGAACATTAATAATTCCAGTAATTTGGCCAAATCTGAAAGCTTTTTTTCAAAAAAAAAAAAAAAAATAATATTGTTTAAGAGAATTTGCCATTTGCACAGTAATATCGGAGCTCGAAATTGATACATGATTAGTCAGAACAGAATACTTTTTATTTTCAAAGCAAATTCAACAGTTAGATTTAAAAACTCTGAACATTTGTTTTCTGTTATACTTTGAAGTTAATCTATCTATCCGTCTAATTTATCGCTTTTCTTGATTAGCATCAGGTTTAAAGTTCTTATTTTTCGATGAGAACAAGTGACATGCCTTCAAAGATTCATTAAATCCACCAAATGAATTGTTAAATCAGTTCACAGCTGTTCGAAAATTTTAAGCTTACTTAATAGATTTGCAATTTATCTAGCTCAAATAGTACTTCTTCCATTCATTTTTAATCTAATAAACTGTTTAATAATTGCAAATCAGTAATTATCAGTATATCAATTAAAACAACTCTCTGATGGATATTCATGGAAATTTCTAATATCTATATCAGAAAATATCAAAAAAAAAAGAATTTATCGAACCATTTTGTTTATATAAATATAGTATCGGAGAACCAACTTCTATTGTATTATTACTTTTAATTAATTAATGAGAAATATTTTACTCCTGTCGAGTTTTTCTTTTTCTTCTTTTTTTGAGTATTTTACTAATGCATCGCAACAGACGAAAGATGAATGACAATGGAAGAAGGGATGTATCATTTTTACGTTTTTTATTTGCTTTTCAGCTCTTCCGGAATATTCTCTACCGGTGGTTCTGTTCAGTTGTAAGAAGACGCGAAGCGAAATCTAGAATGCATTGTGGAAGTTGTTTACAATTAGCACATGTGATTGCTACTGAGCCTTCTAATATTATGCTTTCTCAAGCATTTGGCAATAACTTTCATTTTCTTATCAAATCGATCGAAGAGGTTTGCAAATTATTTATGTATTATTGTTTTTATTTTTCCCTTGCCTTATCAAAAGATTATATAATTATGGACATTATGAACTGTAAATAAATAAAAAAAGCAATTAATATCTTACATTTATAATAAAATATACGACTTTAATTTTCAAACAAACAGTGAAATAATTAATATGGGGATCATTTAATATTTAAAAAGTAAAGGAACATATGACGAGAAACTGTAATGCAATATGGAAGGTAAATGTTTCCTTAAATTTTTTACTGTTTTTTAAATTTTTGAATGGAATAAAGTTTAGTCAGATTGGTTTAATCAAGAAGGAAATTATGTTATTGCAAAGCGAAGAAATGAAGTATTTTTTGAAGTTTAATAAAGAAAGAAATTTTATTAAGGAATCACAGTCGGCATCGATAGTTCAACGCGAAGGTTCGGATATATGCTAATATGTTCAAACTGATAAGCACACAATGGCATATGCTGTGATTCCTATCAGAGCGCCTCAATAATGCAATGAAGAGTAGAAAAGTATGGATTTTGTTCCGAAATTTATTCTTAATATACCTCATACCTCACCATATTATGGCATCCATTCACTTTTTTCCTTTTTTCTCTAAAAATTGTGCTCAATTTTGTCTAATCATTTTTGCATATATAAATCTTTTTTCATTCATGTAAAATTTTCTGAAAGCTTAATTTTTTCATTTGATAAATAGACCGACATTGATCAATGCTTGGCAAATATTTAGTCCTGAAAATTGAAAAAAAGCAAGAAAAATGATTGATTGATAATTTATTCATAGTAACTTTTTCGTCTTTTCCGGTATAAAATTCTCTGTTTATCCATCTTATCAGTTTATATTACATTTCTTTTTTATTCTATTCCTCGTTTTTTCTTCCTTTTGCTATTCCTATTCTTTTAAAAGTGTGTATCTTTTCATACTGTGCAAAACGCGAAATTTATTTCTTTCATCTATCCTGAAATTGGTGGATAAGCAAAGAATATATTTGGGGCGATATCACTTCTATTTAAATGACCTACACTTCTTGTTTAATAAAAAAATTAAAACTGAACATAATTTGGGTCATTCCGTAAAATACGTCATATCATTATGCGATTCAGCATGTTATTTGACGAAATCTTCAAAGTAAAGGAAAAAACGATGATGAAAACTTTCCAAATGAATATATTAATTAATTATAAAATCGGAAAAATTAATATATAATCGATCATTATTTACTTAAAAAGATTAGAAGTACTAATTCTTTAAAAATTTCGCAGTAGAATTAATTGATGATAACAATATTAATTATGCATCAACAGATATGTTTCTTTGAGGTTCATAGCATCAACTTTTGGATTTTATTTCAAATATTAGCAGAATGATATTATCATGACGTAGCCCCAAGCCATGCAAAGAACTACATCTTGTATTGTAATTTTATCGAAAAGTTTTCACAACAAAAAATTTTATATATTATTTTATCTTTCCCCTATTGCGTCACTTGTATTCCTCATTTCGCACCTTTTTTATACTTCCCTTTATTTCAATTTACTTATTTGCTATGAAGCTTTGCTAATGAACATTTCAAAACCTGGAAATACAAAGCACCTGTTCCTCTGTACAAATGACGCATATAATCGTTATTATCATTTGCATATCTTGAAAGAATTACTCAACATCACTAATTAATAATGACGGTAATTAATAATAGTAATAATAGCTAATAATAATGGATAAATAAATGACTAAATAATAAATAAATAAATGAACAAACATAGAAATCAGTAGCGTTACTGAATATTTCTTTAGTCTTCGTTAAATTTAAAATATAACCATTGAGAACAATTTGAATGTGCCTTCAATTTTCACTTAGATCTCAAGTTTTTCATTTTTTTTCTATATTAGATATTGGGAAACAGAAAAGTAAAAATATTCCCAATGGAAAAAATTTGACAGAGAAGATCGAGAAATTAATTATGGAAAAAAAAATTCCACCAAATTCCAGTCATTTCTCATTCTTCTGCTTTTATCAAATCAATCAGTAAAGAAATTTGTATTTTGCTGACTTATCAATATTTGTGTAATTGATATAAACTATTTTAGCCCGTTATTTAAAATCGGCTAATTATCGATGATAGAAAACGTAATAATGGAATTCATTCATATTTCCTACATACATACATTTATAATAATAATTAAATCGAAATTTTTTCTACATTAGCTAAAACAATCAATAATAACAGTTATTAATTGAAATATCTAGAAGGAATTTTGTACAGTATATACGTTAATCTTCGTCCATTAATGTAAGTATGAAAACCTGTTTTTTTTCGTAAGGAACTTAGTTAATTCATAAATGTATTTGCTCAAATAATTGTTTTTGTGATGACTGGAATCATTAAAATCTAAAAATCAACAATTATATTCATTTATATCGATTAGGAAAAAAAGCTACATGTTTTGATGCTTCTGCTAAAATGTTTTATCTTGTTGTATTTTTTCGCTGCAGTAATTTTCTTCTTTGTTTCTTACAAAGGTAGGAAAGAAAAGGAAACTAGATTGTATAAATCATATTTTTTATCTCTGTATGATTTTATATAACATTTAACTCGATCAACTAGCATAGAAACTACAAAAAACTTTAAATCGTATGCTAAACTTAATGTATTTAATATAATAAATACTCATCCAATTATTATTTAAACAGTATTAGTCAATATTTTAGGCTTTCTTCACGATTGCGTCTTTAATGTTGCTTAATAATGGAGTTATAGAAAGTACATAATTAAAACAACGTAATAAACAGAATAAACAATATTACAGAACTTTGTCATTAAGATTTCTGATTCCTAATATATAACATATAGTGTGAAAAGCATGAATCATTAAAATAATATTCGAGCTCTCTCAGTTGATAATGATGACTTTATGATGATAACTTTATATTGAAAGAAAAAAGTCCTTGGTTTATGCTGGCTTTTCGTTTTTTTACTAGGCAGTTATGATAAGCAAATAACTTTAAGCAATTCACGTAATTCAACACCTCCATGCGATCAATCATTTTGCTTTTTATGGCTCACAATCAAGCTTTCTTCGGCTCGACGAACTGCCAATGGTATACGTGAGTCAGTTTTTGTACGATAATTACCCAATAACTTGGGACAAGATGTTACTCCTTTTGATATGCTATCCATCTGCAATAAAAAACTTTAAGCAATTCGCATAATTCAACGCTCCATGCAATCAATGATTTTGCTTCTTATGGCTCACAATCAAGCTGCAGCTATGAAAAATAAAAATTACCAATGGTGAACTGAAATGAAATATATTTGTTAAACCATAACTGATTAATTGCAAAAAAGCTGTAATATAAAACTTAGTAAGTCATCAGAAAGTTATTAGATTTAAAAATAATTAAAAATCGAAACAAATAGATGTGCTGGCAGGGAATAAAACAGGCAGTATTTTTCTAAAAAATTGAAAATATGGCTCGTGAAAAGCTAAAGCTGACCTTTTTCAATAAGTCGTAGATAACACGATCTCCTACATATGAATCATGTTTATAATCAGGATGTTCATCAATAAACTCCCTCATCCAAGCAGCTAATGTTTGTAACTCGCCAGAGGCTCGTTTCTAAAATTCTTGACATTTCTTAAAACTTGACAACAATTAGAGATCAAAATCATTCTTGCATCACTCCTTAAATTTAAATGAATTGTGAAGTGATACCAGCCAACCTGTATAAAACTTAAATATTGCGATACAGTGCATCGCGAATCCACGTCAACATCAGCACTATCCAAATATTGGCGCATCAATGGTATTAATCCTGGAAAATCATCGCCATTCCCTGAAACGATTTCCTAAACCGTAAATTTTGAAACTAGAAAATCAGTGGTTTGGGCACATTCGATGAAAATTATAATACAACATACTATGATTAAAATGCAAGAAATTCGGCAAAAATGATAAAATCCAAAACCAAATCGCTAAAAATAACTTATTTAAACGGAAATAATAAATTGGAGAGTATGGATAACAATTATAAGCGGATCAAGTCACATTTGATCAATGGTGATTTCAGTAAAGCTCCAAATATAACCGTTAATAATTTCATTCACAGTCATCTCCACCACATCGTCAGAATCAGGCGTACAGTTGACTCCTCTGGCACATGGTGGTGAATTGCAGGTTGCAATACCTTTACGAAAAAGTAGTTTTTGTTCCATTATCGCATTACGACGCTGTGCACGTTTCATATTTTCCGTAACAGCAGAAATAGGTAAAATCAAAACGATACGAAATGATATCATCATCCTGGAAATTATATTGTTTTGCAAAATACTGCCTTCAAAACTTCTGTTGGCACGAAAAGGGAAGAAGAATACTTTAAGCCTGTCAGGAATACTGGAAATGCTAGATTTGAAATAGAATGCATAAAGTAACCAAATCCGACAGACTGACAACCAAAAATTTAAATTATACTGAAAAGTAGCAACCTTCACTATTCAAAAACAAAGTCAAGTCACTCATCTAAAGGTGTTGACATTACAAAAAACTTATTCTAATCGGAAAATCTAACTTACTAGTCGATACAACTGAATAAAAAAGGAATCGTATAATACGCTGTGTTAACCGCAATGTTTCAACTTGATCATCTAAAAGAGTGTTAAGACTACCTTGTTAAAAGTACAACGAAACAACAATAAGCTGCATTTTCGAAATCTGTTAGTTGCACTTCAGTTGGTCGAAATTCAACGCGCCAACCAATTTCTGGTGAATCAGGTGGAGGTGGTTTGAAACGCATATTCATCCAATTCGAGCTTTGAACTGTTTCAAAATGTTCAGTTGTCTTCATATCATCTTGTTCAATACGTTCACGATATACCTGCAACCACAGGAAAGTAATGTTGAAGTAAGGCGACCAGACACAGATTTTGAATAATAGTACTATAAGTTCTACCTAAAAATTATTCTTATCTTGAATGCTGACAAGCTTTCACAAAAACTAGAAGAAATGAATTATTTCCAAAATTTTTACAATCATTTATTATGTATGAATAAAATTAACCTGCAAAGGATCGCGAGTAAACATGTGAGCAACGTGTTGGGCAAGAAGATTATCAATTCCACCATCTATTAACTGCTTATAAATCTTATCGTCATATTGAAGCGGTATATCGTTGTATCTGAAAATGATAGCCTCATCCTTAACACTGTTCGAAGCATTTATTCCTACCATACAAAATTTAAAAATTACACTTAATAAAAATAAAAGATCGTACATTATTAGGTGGTTTTCGATGTTTTTAAAGCACTACGAGATAGAAACATAAATATTAAATTTAAAAGTAATAAAATACAATGTTAGCAACACAAATCAAAGGAAACTGAAATGCAAAAAAATAAACTACAGTATTCTGTAAAAAATAAACTACAATGGGGGAAATTTCTTAGTGAAATAATGAAAGCGAGAAATGTTATACAAATTTATATAATCTCAGTAAAAATGGCAAATATAACTAACGATTCAGAACAGGGATAAATATAACAATCAGTAGTATCATATCGGCTTTTCTCCAATACAAATTTATTATTCTTCAATGGCACCAACCCTCTTTCCTCAGCAGTACGATCGTCAACACTCTTGAATGGAAAATAGATATTTAAAATCATATGTGTAAAAGAAACTGACGGATTTTTTATTGTTGCTCAATATGAAGAAAATAGAAAAGAAAACCTTTCTAGTATCCCAGACGTAGACAACACAACAACTGAATTATAAAATTATCATTCTTAATGAAGATATTTAAAATTAGAGCAAAAAGTTTTTTTGAATAATGAAACGTATTTCACTAATATATGTTTTTTATTTTACCGCCGATATGACATCCCAACGAGAATCAACATCAGCTAATCGTGATCGAAAAATAGGTGTCGCAGCAGATAATGCTAGTAATACGGGCGTCACTGGTGTCAACTGATCATATAACCAACGTGCTTCATCAATATTGACAGCCTAAATTAACAAAAACACCGATGAACAAAAAGGTTTTTTCAAAAAACCATTAAAATAGGTTCCATATCGCATGCACATAAAGATCTGCTTTTTGACACTCGCTAATTTATCTTAGGAAATTAATAAGCTTTCATTTTTATAAAGATTAATAAAAATAGGCATGATATACAAATAAAATTTTCTTTTCCTATAAGTAAATCTTTAAGAGAATTGAAGAATAAAGGAGTCACCTGAAAAGTGACTTGCAAACAACAACATCCCATTCCGAAACCCATATGATCCATGTAAATATGATCTGGTTTCGCAGCTCCTTCAGACTGACTCTTATCCTTTACCTTGGTAAAATTTTCCTGAAATAATAAAAAAATTATGTACGAACAACAAAATATCACTAATTGCATTTCCTTAATCAATTTTAGCGCCGATTCTTCGCCGAAAATTATATCAATTATTCTGCAAATACAAGCGAATGAATTACAAAAACTTAATCATATTTTCATAGGTTGTTGCACCACAGAGTGTCCTCTATTTAGATACCAAAAACAAAATTTCCACTCTCTTGAAACACTATAATTAACAAGCAATAAATAATGCGTTTTATATGTCAGGCTCTAAAACACACCTCAAAATTGTTATGCAAATGTTGAGTCGTCGGAAGGATACCTGGTATGGATTTGGTGTATTGATATCTTTATATATTGGTACATTTATGGCAACTTTTTCACCACGACGCTGTCTGATGTTTCTTACCAAATTCCGAAATCTGAAATTGTTTCCTTAAAATGAAATGAATTAACATCTAAAATAACAAGGGAACTGAAAATTTTCATAATTTGAAATAATGCCATACATCATCACATTTCCGAAAACATTGCAAAACAACATTCCATACCTAGGATGTCCCGCGTAAATTGCTTCATCAGGAAAAAATAACGAGCAGCCACAGCTCTTATCATCATCTGGACGCGGTTCATACGAAGGAGAGGTGAAATCTGGAGTACCTAGAGCTGGGAATGATATTGTCATGATCGATTCATCATCTTTCAACAATCGTGCAACTTCAGCTCGACGAGATATCATATTACTTTCTACCACATTGAAGCATGCTAACAAGCCTGAATTCGGGAATAACGCGTAAAAGATCTTGGATTGGTGGAAATTATCTAAGTTTTTCCAGTCATGACTTACTTTATGTTGGAGAATAATACGCATAATTCCGTGCTAAAAAAACATGAAACATACAAAATATGAATTTTTTAAACCATGCAAAAAGATTGCAGGAAAAAACATATAACCTCCATAAGGTGCTCCCGGTGTTCCTTCAATCATGTATGCAGCAAACTCTGGACGCCACAAGCAACAGTTTTCATTACCCAATAATGCATTCAGTTCTTCGCCAGCTTGCAATTGATTAAGAAGTTCTTCTGCTCGTAAGCTTACTCGAACCTAAAAAATTCTAGCAAAAAAAGCCAATTTACAATGTAACTGCGATCTAGAGGTACACCGTAATGTAAAATATATTTCTTACCATATAGTAAGTGGTCAATGCCGTTAATAAAATGATAAAACAACACACTATCAATGGATGCTGAATTATGAAAGAGATTTACAAGAATCGCTTTTCTTTTTCCTTCATTGGATTTTTATCTATTTTTAATTTAACCCAATAACCTTCTTTGCCTCATCATCAAATTTAACAATTGTATATTCAATTTCATCTCCCCATTTCAACTGATCACCTTCACGCCCTTTTAGCCGATGATAGAGAGCAATGAACTGTGCGATCCCGTGCTCCTTAAATGGAAAAGTTGCATACAATTACCATCCTACTATTCAGTTTTAAGTATGTAGTATTTTTCTCAAAAAAAAGAGAAAAAAAATCGTCAAGTATCCCTGATAAATTGCAAAAGAATACTGCAAAAAATCACTATTTATAAGAAAAAGGAACTAACGAAAAATAAATAGATAGACTTTAACATTTTAAACTTTAAAAACAATTATTGTGGTATAATATGTACCGAATCAATGTTGCAAGGTGTTTCATTACCATGAACACTGATATCAGCTAAATAATCCAAATATATCAGGCAAATATATATTTAACTATCTCAGATCAAAGTAAGAATCTAACACTTACTTTAATATAATCAACGTAGGGTACTATTTCATTCCATGATAATGGTGTCCCAAGCGTTAGCAAGCCCATGTTGATTCCAAATCCTACAAAAATGTACAGAAGAGCTCTTAAATTACTAAGCATGAGTCTGCAAGAGAAATACAATTAAAATCAATCGTGATAATACAAAGGATTTAAAAATGAAAATCAAATCTGAGGATCCTATGGGGAAGGAAAAAATGAATTTTTATTTTTGCAGAAAGCTACATTTCCATCCTTTAAAGTTTAAATTTGGTTTTAACATAACAAAGAGAAGAATAGCGAATTGGTGAAATAATTGACTGTTTGACTGTTTTTATTGTTTTAACGTCACAGAATGTGGTTTTAATTTTTTCTTACCCATGATGTAATACCGATGGAGCAAACTGCATTAATGTAAAACTGCAACAGTCATGAAAAGATACTTTTCAATTTGAGATGATTCAAAAAATGAAAATAAATAATGAGCTGAAGAAATGAACGATGTAAGGAAAAAAATAGCAAGTAATTGAACAGGAACGTTGTTGCGAAAGATAATATTAGTAAATTATCAATGAGTGATCAGAAAGAATAAACTATTATCGATCATGTTGTTATCAGTCTAACAAATACGTGCTTCGATGATGTAATTTAAAAGTGATAAAATAAGGTTCATCCTTTGTAATATTATTGGTCACACTTATTAATATGCTTACAATTACTAGCATATTTTATAGCGATTTTTTTTCTAATAAAAGGTCTTTTGAATATGATATCAATGCCATATTGATAAGTAATTCTACTAAAAACAGTTTATCTTAATAAGACGAAAAAAAAAAGATGTGACAACAATGCTAAATTTTACAACTGATATCATCAGTGATAAGTAGCGTAACAGTAAACTAAAGTTGATACCTTTTATATCTAAAAAATGATACTTCCGTCGTTTCTTATTAATGAAGAAAAGGAAAAAACGGGCAATTCTTCACTTCTTTCGATCAATAAAAATTTTTCTGATTACAATAAAGATTCGGCAAATATGAAAGGCATACAAATGATTAAATAAAACTTTTCTGACAATTTTTGTTCATAAAATTTTTTTCTTTTCCCTTTTCTAGTTTTTTAAATCGTAACTTTAAACCAAAATGATTTTAGATAAGAAAACGAATACAATTCTTACCATTCCTTAGAATGTTACACAATAATCAGATGAACGAAATTATGACAGTATTGGTTTAAAGTTACGTTTCAAAGTTCATGAGAAGTTAAAAAGAGCAACAAAAAAAGAAAAGGTGGAAAATAGTGAAAAACTTATTTACACTAAGAATAAAATGAAAATATCAGTAAAATGGATCAAAGAACGCAGCACAAAATTCACACAAAAATAAACCGTTTGTGTGCAGTTTGCATAATGCTGCATAATGCTCGAAATTAAACAAAATATTAAAATTGTTGAAATAGATGAGTTATAGCTTTGCAGTTAAACATATTTGCAATCATGCAAATTATACCGCTAACTTGTAAAATGAATATTCACGTAACAAAATGACTGACAGAACAATACAACTGTTCGAGATACAAGATGGCATTTATCAGTAATGTATTACCACCTTAGTTCTAATGTACCAAGGTGATATATCAGGATATGAATATATTTAAATGAAATTAGAGCCATTTACAGTTTGAAACAAATGAGTCATAGCTCTGTATTTAAACATATTTGCAAGCATAAGTTATACTATTAACTTATGAATTGTTCACATGATTCCGTAATAAAATGATTAGAACAAGATGCAAGAGAACACTTATTACTAAAGCATCATGACGTGATATATCAGAACATGAACATATCTAATGTAAATATTATAAGCTAAACGTTACTTATACGAACTATCAGTTAAACCATTTTTCACTTCACACTTATTACAAGAATAGTTTGTCATCAGATAATTAAGCTACATATTGACAGATAATAAATAGCTTACATAATGAGGCAAATTTTAACAATAAGAAGTTAAAAATATATGACTTAAAGAACAAAAAAAGCAAACGGACACAAACTGGATAAAAGTACAAACATTCTACAAACTGATGAAGGAGAAACATCCATCATGCAGAACCCGACCACAAATCTTTCTATTCAGTTTTCACGGACCGTATTAAAATGCAAGATTTGCTGGACATGATGTTTGTATTCATAATTATCGTTGTGGTTAACCGGATCGGTTATCCGGCTGTCCAGCTCTCGCCAGGAGAAACAAGAAACATTTCGGATTTTCGCGTTTACTGACTTTTCACAATCAATTACTAGTAGTATTGGTATTATTGAAGACAAAAATTGTGTTACACGATGAAGGCGAATGATATCAGGAATATTGCGTTTAATTATGATAAAATGAATTTAAGTATAATACCTATATTAAACAATGGAATAGAATCGATAATATCTATTATTAAACATTTTGGTGAAGAGATTAATTATTAGTGATTCCTCATATGATTATTTGGAAATTTGCTAGCTTATGATATATTCATATCAATTATGGAAATAGTTTAATAAATAACGATGCTTAATCAATAGTATAACCAATAATGCTGATCAATAATATTGTTATTGCCGTGATTTAAAAATGCTTTATTCCATATATATCCTATAATGGATAAACAGTTATAGTTGACAGTGATTGTTAGCCCACAAATATCACGTGGATGATGGTTGTGCTATCAATCATCAAATCATCACTTTTATTAACTATCTTTAATTAATATTTAATTTAAACAATATTGAAAATATTTCATAAGCTGAAAGAAACAATTAAACGCTTAACAGTTTAGTTGATTTTTTATATATTTGAATTATGAGCCCCTATGGATGCATATTATTTAAATTTGTTCCTGATGCTGTTGATTTTCCTGAAATGAACCATGTATCATCTTGCAAGATAATCTTTTACACTTGTCGGTTTTTATTCTCGCATCACAATATCACATTTGCATTTATCTTCTGGTTAGGAAAAGAAAGGCTCTATCTTTTTGCTGGCGTAGAATTGTACAACTTCACGAAATGGAATCAAGCTCATATTTAAGGTTTAACTTCAGATTATTTCATTCGTTTTTTAAAATGATGAGCAACTTTTATGATGAAAATATGAAATTGTCCCCGCCATCCTTGTTCCGACTATCGCTGCAAGCAGTCGCAAGAACGATGTTTGAATATCACTGGTTTCCTTCCATTGAGAATCCTTTACCATCGGAAATTTCTGATTCGTTGATGACCACGCTCCGTCTCAACAACTGGCTCAACAATGAAACAATAACACTCTTTGATAAACGTTTCCGATTAACCGAGGTTAGGTTATTTTTAAGGTAATGACACCGGATAACGATTAATAAGAAATTCAGCGTTAAAGATCACAATTATTTTGAAGTAGTGGCATGAAGATAGTAACAAAAGAAGTCCGAATTTCTAGACAAACAGAAATAATAAGTTAATTTGATTTTAAATGTATGCCTTAACTCTATATTAAAAAATTCGTATCCGAGCTTTATGTTGCTTTGAGTTAATTTTTTAAGTAAAAGTTTGAAGAAATATGCTTTCTTATATATGCTACAATTCCTGTCAGAAATGTGGAAAGTTTTTCATTGAAAAGGAATATGATTCAAAATATGAAATTTTATTTGGAACTTTATGTATATTAATAATGATATTTCCTTTCCAGTATTTATTAATTGGTAAAATATTCTGGAAGAGGTTCTTTGAGAATAAATTACAGGTACATTTATCACATTCTTTATTGACTGTGATGCCAGCTGAAGTGTTGAGAATGCATCCGATAAAACGTCTTACTATTCGTGACACTTCAGTTGGCGATTCTGTTCGTGATTTGCACGGTATTTTGCAGTTGCTTGGACCTCGTGCATTTAAGTCCCTAGAATATATAGATATGTCTGGTAGGTCAATTGTTATTCTAAAATTTATTGGTCGATTTAAAAACATCTGTTGATTAAATCAGTTTGACTTCTCTTCCTCATTTTAATTAGGTTCCCTTTTTAATAATGCTCTTTTTATATTGTCAAGACGATTGATGTCGGGAGTGGAAGCTGACCGTATTTTATGCATAAGTTAATATGTAAACAAAAATTTACCTTATATTGCCGCAATTTTTCATGTAATCATTCACTTGCAGGTATAACACCAGTCACATGTATAAGTTGCTTGGCAGGTTTGAAGTACTTGACAACTTTGATCGTTTCTGAAACATCAACATTTGGAGATACTGAATTAAGAACGGTTAGCAAAGAGATGCGCTATATGAGAGTTCTTGATTTATCGCAAACAGTTATCACAACAATTGGTCCATTGAGGAATTTGAAGTAAGCTGTTTTTGCTTTTATTGATTCTATTTTTTTCTTTTCCTTTTTCACTCATCTAATACTTCTTATAAGACGATTAATCTCATGTTTTCTATTTGGAAAGAAGCCAACAATTAAAACGGATTTAGTTTTCAGAGACACTTTGGAAGTACTTGTTATGCATCGACTTAAGTTTTCTCATGCAGTTGCAATAAATGGTGCTGCAGATACATTGCGACTTCTCAATAAGTTAACATTTCTGGATATATCAGATAAAAAAGTTGGTGTGCTACCAAATAGGTATGTCTGGTAATTTAAAGAAATTATTGTCTATCATTTCCATTGTTTCTCAAAATATCTTTCCATTAACTGACATTTTTTAAACTTCAATTTAATGAACAATGCAGAGATGATTATCTGTTATTCATTACGTTACTGCAATGTAAGAGTCAAAAACGCTTAAAATATACTTTTCCGTAAAGGATTTATCAGTTAGATTTAGTGTTTGACATACTTAAGGACATGATTATTATTTCAGCATTGGTGAACCGCTTCAAGTTGATATCGGAACACTGGTAGTCCGTGATGTCGTAACACTTGGTATGCCTTGGTGGCCGAATCTTCGCTTTTTGGATATTGCTGGGAATGCTTTGAATTTTCATAATCTCGCATTTACTATTGATTATATTACGAAATTCATATCTCTGCATCCTCATTTGGTCTACATATCTGTTTTGGATACTTCTTTAAATCGACATCCCTATCAATATCCGTATGAAAGAGATAAGCCGCTGCAAGTATAATTTTGGATTTTAATGCTGAATTATGATTATTTCACAATTTATAAATTATCTAAGCATTCTCTAAAATTTTTTTTCATAAGTCTTTCACATTTGTCGTTGTTACTGTCTATAGATAGCTAATGCTGGCACACGTGCTCAATGTCTTCTTTCACTGCAACTATATTGGCGTCCAGATCGAGAAGCTTTTGCATCGCATGCATTGCAAGCCGTTTATTATCTTCTACAAACCTCATACGATGAATTTCAATCGGCTGATTTGCGTCTGACTGTCCGGGTAAACTTAGCAAGTTAGCAAGTTTCCTCCGTGTAATTGAAATCTTATTATAGTTCATGGCATATGCTATAGTTATTCAAATTAATAGAAAATCAATGAAAAATTAAATCTGGCATTAGCAGTCTACGTTCCATTTGAAATTTCGGGAACATACTTTTCCCAAATTTACAGGGTGTTGTTCTGTCGATGCTTAATCACAAAAAAAACATTGCAATACAGATGGCGGGGAGCGCTTGTCTTTATCATCTCTGCAAGTAAGCTCTAAATTGTAATTGTTGACCAAAGTGATAATGAGTTAATAATGAAATAAATAGAAATAAGAATAAGCTTTATTCATTTTATTTATTTAGTCTTTTAAATATTCAGTATTATCCGTCTACTTTCATGATTATAAAAGTGGCGAATTTTTGCAGATCAAAGCGAATTAATCAACTTACTGCACAGGAAACGCGGTACTGCGTTGATCGATGTTTGGATGCGGCAGAAAATCATCCTCGGATGGTTCAGGTAAAATTTTTCGATAGTATTATTGTAAAAATAATTTATTAAAATATGTCCACTGGATAAGAATTTAGAGAAATTGCAAATGAAAATTTTTTATCATCCGACTTTCTTGTCCATCAAATTTCTAACTCTAATTAACTATTTCGAAATGAAATTAGTTTTTATTTTCAGCTTCAAAAGAATGTTTGGCTTACGGTATGTAGCGATCACTTATTACAATCACTAAATTTTGATATATTCCGAACATGTGAAGCGGCCTTAGAATCAATGGTAAACACACGGGATCCTTCCGTTTCAAGGTAGAGTTCACTTTTCGTGGGTGTGGAAAGACAAAGGTCTTTTTGTTGCTAAATTCATCGTGAAGAAACTGGAATTATTCTGTCCTAAAATTTGCACTGTGGATCAAATCCAATGAGCTAATGCCTTCTTCTAACTTCTTTATTAGTTCAAAATTCATGAATTTAATTTTAGTTCAGTTCTAGAGCTCAGTCAAAATTCCATGTTATTTTTGTTGCAGAATGACGATAGCAGTAGTGTCAATTTTGGCACCCAAATTACCAACTAAACAAAGCCATCGTTTAGCTACAAATAAACGATACGTTGCACACTTGATCGAAATGATCAATGAAAATCTAGATAATCCCGACAGTGAGCACGATAATTTCAATAATTTCACAATAAAATTTACTCTATCTGCACTTTGGAATTTAACAGGTACACTATTTTTATAGTATGTGATATAAATACCAGTTTGTGTTTTTGCTCTATTCATAACTGCTATATATATAGCATCATATGTGTTAGGGTAGAATTTTGGAATCTTACCATTCGGTTTCAGTTTTATGGTCCGAAATATTTGGTCGATAGTCCGAATCACGTGCTTAATAATTTCACTAAGATTTCCTTTCCACTCTAGCATGTAGTATGTGCGTTTTCGTGCGGTCATATACGATGAATAAGTAAATTCCTTAACTCTTTGTTTGCAAAAATAAGTTTTAATTGCTTGAAGGTAATTTAAACTAACAACAATAATTGCTATCAAATGTTGATTCTGACCATGACAAGCAGATTGTTCCAATTTAATCTTCTGATTTTTTCGGATTATTTTAGTTTACCATATTTTTTCCTAACTTTTTCTTCATTTTCTGATCCATTTCAGATGAATCACCTGTTACATGTCGATTGTTCGTGCAGCTTGGTGGCATCGCAGCGGCATTTGGCGTTTTAGAACACTATCAAAATAATACGAATATACAAACCAAGGTTCTCGGCCTTTTGGTGAGTGTTTTTTGTAATCAATGGCATATGTATCAAAATTAATCCTTTTTTACATATTATGCAGTTTATTTTATTCTAAGAATTTGTTGCATAACTTGAACTTTCCTGATAGATCATGCTTGGATATGATATCATATCATATACTAATAAGGAGTAATGAACTAATTGAAAATAGTGATCCTCTAAATTTTTTCAGAATAACATTGCGGAAGTAAAAGGCTTGAAAAAGCGAATAGTACATCATCGTTATATTCGAACAGTCCTGTAAGTTTTATTTAATTTTCCAGTAGCGAATCATTTCACACATTGATACACTGCTTCTTCGTTATTTAGGGAGTTAGTGAAGCTATGAAAGAGTTCTTATGTATTTCGTAGCAAAAATTCTTCAGATAGCTCTTAGTTAGATATCCTGTGTTCTGCGATTCTTTTAACTTCCTGCTCTTATGGATTACACTTTTTAAAACTGGCTATTCAGAGAGCTACTGGAAAGTGACCTCATGCCCGACAGTTACTCTGCAGCCGTTGGTAATGCAAGACATATCGATGTTTCCTATTTCGCTGCTGGAATATTGGCTAATCTCTTAGATTGTGGCCCATGGGCATTTGAGCCAACATCGGATCACTGTAATCAATCATTGGTTGGCTTTTTTTCCAACTGAAAATCGAGTTATCCTTTAACTCCGGCTAATAAAAAAATGCATTGACGATAAATGGGTATCAAATATTTGAAGCTTATGATGACACACAGGTTAAATCAGTGATTGCTTAGTATTTTGTTCTATATTTCATTTTTTTCGATATATAATATGATAATTATGACATTTTGATAATTTTATTGTAGATAATGGCGGTAAAAAGGTGGCCCAAAGCACTACTAACTATGGTTGCCTATCGGTAGTGTTATTTCTTCTTTTTTTTTAATATCTTTTCTTAGAAAGACGAATACTTTAAAATTTCTTTGAAATTTTTCTAAAGCAACGAGAAAATTATCATTTCCTAACAGTTTTTAAACAACATTGAAGTGCTTTGCTGCACTTACCGCTCATTACGTTTGAATTGTTTGTGTTCTGTGGGAGACTGGAGAAAGAGGGATGAAATCATATTTATTCTTTTATTTATTCGTTTTCAATCTCAAAATATTCTTTACTGATAGAAAAGATGCCAGTAAAGAATGACTTTCATTGAATATTGATTGCACCGGGATTATATTTGAGTAAAGTTTACTTTCAGATCATTCGTGCCATTTTTCGTGTTACTGAAACAGGATGATATAACCGGAGCGCAAATGTGGGCTGCTTGGGCAATCCAGCATGTTTGCATCAGTGATAAACAAAACAATTATATAAAATTGCTTATTTCACAAGGAGGACGGGAAGAATTGATACGTTTAGTTAATTCGAGGTTTGCTCATCCAGACGCTATACAGCTTGCGCGTTCCGTACTCAGTTTGATCACGCATTCTATTTACGACCCGTTAAAACTAAAGAATTGAATTATATCGTCATTTATTTAAAAGATATGGAATAGAACAGTTGTTTTATATCTTCTTCAGTTCACTGACACTGCAGTCTTTCTCCAACTTTTATCTTTCGTTAAAAAGGGGGATCTCTTATTCTTGCGCTTTTCGGAACTATTTTTCCTCATTCTTTCTTGCATTAATTTTAGTATTTGACATTTTTCATGAAATATGTTTATTTTTGATATAAATCTCGACTCTGTCTTAATTCATTTTTTTCATGATGGACACTGATGCATTTTGAGTATTTAGACATCATTTATTATATCAGATGTTGGAAAGTTTTATTTTCCTTTACAATGTTCCATGAGCACTGTAAAGACCGTGAAAATCGCTTTGCATATTCAGTTGTTTTGAGCTTGTTCATATTTATTCACTTCGTGCCTTAATTTTGTATATTTCTTCTCTACAATGTACAAAACATTCAACTATTTAAATGCTGTATTAAAAAGTTAAGGTATTAATTTGTTCATCTATCCTTATGTACTTACATTCGTTTAAAGATTTCATCAGTTAATAAAGACTTTCATCAAATTTTTCATTCCACAATAACACAATTTTTTTTTGCTTTTCTATGCTTAACTATATTTCAGCCTGAATGCCTATTCTGATAGCGCTTGGCGATAATAGATTTGCTTGTATGTTGGACAACATTTTTTTATCTATCTCCAGCTAAAAAAACGTGGTTGGTATTTCTTAACTTTGTTTTGTATTAATCAACGTGATTTGATTAATTTTTCTTCAAAAATGCATTCTTGACATACCTTCAATTCCGTTGCAGCTTTTTCATTTTATTTTTTTTAGTAAATTCATAGTGGCATAATTATCACTGAGGATTTCCAACTTATGCCTTAGTATCGTGATGGCTTACAGGAAAGTAAAGTAAGTGGAAGTGCACCATTATTGACCTATAATATCTAATTTAGTGTGTTTTACCAGTGATACCAATTTATTCAAATAATTACTGATTTCACCAAATCTCTTAAAATTTAGACGGTTTATCTTTTAAACTTGAAATTTTAGTAGGTAGAAAATGGAATTTTAATTATAAGAAGCATGAATAAGGGAAGAAAGATTCAGATGTGTCAGGTTATTTCATTTTCCTTCAATACTACTTGTATATGTTTATACAGATAAATGTTTGTATTTTATTGGTGCGCCGAAGTAATGATTTGATTTGAGTATAATAATAACAGATGGCAATGCAATGACCTTCTCACACTTTTATGTTCCTAAACCTTTTTCCCCGTGCTCTTTTACCCGGTATTGAGGTAAGGAAGAGAAGCTGATGAGAATGATATGAAATTCATTTTGAGACAATACGACAGGATGAGCAATGACATCGTTGGATAATTTATTTAATTAATCTTTTGACACATTTCATACCAATAATTTGCAGATTTTGTGCTTTTCTGCAAATATTTTGGAAACAACGGGAGATTTCCTTCTATCTTTCCTCTTTCTATAAAGTTATTTTCTTTGCAATTTCTCGAAACTTTCAGAATTTGCTATACTGACATCAACTCTGAAACTAAACTTTAAGTTACTGTTTGCTTTATTTGGACGTTTATTTGCTTTAGCATCATTCATTGATAATAAATGAATAGCACTGGGTTAATTCAACAAATATAAACCAATATTCGTGATTAGGAGAAAAAATACCAATTGGTCAAATTATCTTTTTCTTTTAAATGTCTCAGAAAAGTGTACAAAAAGAAGAAAATAAAATGTCTCAATTCTGATTTCTTTAAAAAATCACATATTTGATTCGGTTCTTCTAAACATTCTTTATTTTTTGAAAATTCCATACCGTAATCATTTCGGTAAATGAATTTAAAACGTCCTTCACGGGACAAAGTGTAATGGATGAATAAATAGAGTGAGTGAGGGAGGAATGATCGAGAATTGTGGTAGATGGAAATGGAATTATATTATTTGGATAATGGTGATTGGAAAAGAAAGAAAAAATTAAGAAAAGAAGACAATAGGAATGGGGTTAAGGAAGGAGAAAAAGAGTGAGAGAGTCGGTGGAATGAATGAATGAAATGAATTAATATTGGCATCAATTCCATTTAATTCTATTCACAACAATTCCTTTCATCCATCCGAAACAACCTATTATAACTTTCCAATCATATTGAATCCCTCTTCCTCTCTCCATCTCTCTCCCCTTTCTCTTTCTTACAACATCTCACCTTTCCAGGTTTTTTCTTTAACCGATAAATAAATTATAATTTAATTTAATTTCTCTTTCATATATTAATTGTCATTGTAGTTCATCTGATAAATTCTATGACAATATTTTGTAAATTTCGAATAAATCATTGATGAATGCTTTTTTCAATTATACTTATGATTTCATGATTTAGACATAGGAGATCGGAAAAATGAGCATTTCAGAAATTATAATATGAAAATTGATAATCAGACAAATGTAATCAATTTGTAGTTATTGAAGAGGAAAAAGAACAGTAAACATAATTCCTTGAGAATTGATAGTCTTCGTTCCAATTTTTATCGAATGTAAAAAATAATAAATACGACACGGTTATTGTGCATATTAATTAAGTCATTACTTAGTATTTGAACTGAAAAAATAAACCGTCTATTCAATATATAAAGCATATAACACAAATGGCAAATCATAATTCACTGCAAAATTCACTAGGTAAGTTAACAAAAAAGAAAACAGGATAAATATTCCCGAATATAACAGATTGCCGTCGTCATTCCGTGTCTTCATGAAAATAAGGGATAAAAATTTTTAATCTGGAGAAAAACTTCCAGAAGAGACACTAACGCAAATGAAGAATTAAGTGAACAAGTTTATTTGTCTTTTTTTGGATGGATCGTCAAGAATAACATGGAATTTCAAATTTCAAAAGTCCAAGCTTTAAAATTTTTGGAAGAAAATCGATTATAACATTTCTTTTTAATCAACGTCAGCTTATCAAAATCTTATCAACGATATCATCATTTTGCATTAAATCAAAGTCAATATATTAATTCAATCTATTCCTATTGCCTTATTCTATCAATCTATTAAGAATTAATGAATATAAGCAATGCAATTGATCACCGTTGATTACAACACGTATAAAAAAAATTTTGTAAAATATAAACTAAATGAAAATAAAAAAAAGGAAATTTAAAAAATCATGAAATAATTGGAGCTCGTCGATCAGCTGCTAACCTTTTCTCACTATCTTGTATTACAGATTTTGTTATAGCAATACCGGTATTTGTAGGAATAGTAGTAGCGGCTATTGTTGGTGTAATAGTAGTAGTAGTTGTTGTTGTTGTTGTAGTATTGACTATATATGGTATTAAATCTCGATCAAAGTGTAAACGTGGTGAACAAGTTGTAGAAGAAGATGAAGGTAAAGTTGACGGTGATACAGGTGGCACGGGTACAGCAGTAATATTTGCAAAAAACATTTGTGATATAAACTGTGGAGGCAATGCATAACGTGAATGCACTTTACCTGCCCAATCTGTAGATATAATTAATTTCAATTTTAAAACATGCGAATTAAATATAATTATCTCATTCTAATATATTTATTGAGACACCTAAAATAAGGAATTTTCATCAAATTTTTTATAAACGACAAATAAAAATAATTTAAGTTTCGAAATTATACAATTAGAAAATTATTATTCAGGTCATAATATTAACAAATGTGCTCTAAGTGAAATTTTTAGATTCGACTTCTTGAAATCTAATAAATAGTACGTAATTTTGAAGTTCAGCTTCATACAATTCTAAAGAAATAGTATGCTTCCGCATAAGTATAAAAAAGTATCGCAGGGATGATTCCATTGTCAAATTAACGATACAAAAAATATATTCATATTTCTTGAAAGAATAAACAACTAAGTGATTTACTTTTCCTAATTTAATTTAAAATGTTTCGTTTTTTGAAAATTATTTTAAGATTTTGCCGTCGTAATTCTGTAAAAAAAGAAGAGAAAATATTTCACAAAAATGAATTGAATTTCCTTACATTGACGAATTAACGCTTGTTGCATAATTGCTGGACTATACAAATTTGGTAACAACATTTGCGTACCATCGTTACGAATATCCCTAAGATTTATTCAAATTATATAAGTTAGTTGTTTATTTCTGAACTAGAATATTTAAGATTAATGGTTACAATAATTCTAGCGATGATAACAATTAAAATATTATCAAATATCTTAAAAATAATAATTAATAGAGAAGGTAGTCAATTAAATATAATCATGATTGTAGAATTAAATATGCTTTTGTTTTTATATTTGTTTAATTTTTTCTCTAGAATTTTTCCAATGGAATAATTTGTTAGAATATTGCCAAAGTTTCTCTTATTTTGAAGATATAAATTAAAGAGTAAAATGAATAAATGACACAATTATAAATTATCCTACAATTTTATGTACTGCAGTATGATAATTCTGCAATCATAATTATATTTGATTAATTTAGCTACTCCCTATCATCGCTAGAAATATTATAATGATTTACCTTAAATATACTACTTCAATATAGTTATTTCACACGGCATGACATAATTTTTTTTAGATAACACTCTGATAAAAATTACCACTAAACGTACAAATCATATTCAGGTGAACGTCCGTTCGGATCACGAAAACCCTTTGCAAATGGATTCTTTTCAATTTTTAATTTTGTAATTAACTGATTTTGATATGCAGTAACGGCCATAAATTGCGTTTCTTTGAATTGAAATGTCTTGTAATGTTCATTGTGCAAATCGATTGTTGATGCCTGAAATAGAAGGAAAACAAAAAATGGAAAAGCTGAAAAAGATTTTCTCGATTTTTAATGTAATTTTATTATTAAAAATATACTTCATTATTAGTTTCATTCTTCAAATCTTAACTTTTTTTATTTTTTCCTTTTTCTGAAACCAAATATCTCCAAGGAATACTTTCCTGATAAATTGAATGGTTTTAATAAGACTAATTAATAAGTTATTAATTTTCATTCTCACTAATTGGAAGAGGATAATAGAAAAAATAAATCATTGATTTGGAGTAAATGGCAAAGAACTTGAATCTTCTCATAATTAATTCAATGTGTCGTTTTAAAAGTATATCTTAGGAATAGCTTATCAAATTTCACCAAAAGTATAAAATTACCTGTTCAATAGGCCTTTCACGTGGTCGTCTTACTACATGTACACGTGGTTGATATTTGTGCATTGAATTTAAAATTAGCTAAAAATTTGGATGATTGAGGCATGCATCATGAAATGCTTAATGATCAATAATTTAAAATGTTGTTTTTAAATGGAATACAATAACTTACGTGTCCGGTTTTGTCAACTTCATTATTTGTCAATTTAGCTTTTTCAAACGATATAACTTGATTGCAGAGCTGTAATAATAGCATAATACTTCGATTTAATCTTTTTTATATAATTTAAATTTTAATTTTAATATAATTAAGTATATTACTTTCATATTGAATTTGTTAATGTGTGGAGGGAAAAAATTTATAAACCTGTTCACCGGTGAATGGAGAATCAGGATGCATGTACAATCGATTACGCGGTGTAGGTTCAGCTTTACCAGCTGTTAACCAGGATGACTTGTTATAAATATATCGGTAACGTCGATTATCCACCGGAACTACATCCAAAAACACGTAGTAAAACATATCTGGTTCACAACCGGTAATACTTAATTTCATCGTTGGGAACATACGTCTGCAATTAACGGTAACTGTACGCCTTTGTTTGTGATCAAAATAGTTTTCGCAAACTTTTAAAACAATCTAAGAGATAGTTTGAAGTTTTCGTTATCTAATCTAAAATTATTTGGGAAGAAGATTTTTCAAGTTCATTTCTCAAATTTGTCTCATTCTTTTTATATTATTTTCAAGGTATTGATGAGATTTTAATTTTTTTCTTTGTAAAGTATTTCGTTTTTAAACAATGAATGTTTACTCATTAACACGATTTAAATGATTACGATATTTCAACAAATTTTATATCAAGGATTGGTAGCAATAATATATATATTAATGAGGACAAATGCTTTCTATTACTTTAGTGATAGATTCTGTTTACACATATGTGTGCGTGTGTGGCTGTGTTTTTGCAGATTATGATAAAATCTCGCCATTAACCGTTATCACTGATGACTGATTGAGATTACGAACAATAAGGGAAGTTGGACATGAAGGAAATAAGAAACAAACGCATATGAATTTGATTTAATGAAAAAGACAATTATAAGATTTCCTCTTCATCTATTGATTTTATTATTTTAATAATGGTTGAACCTATGAAAAATGAAAAGCAAAATTAAAATGACAATAGACATTTAAATATGCGCAAGAAAAAAAAATAAAAATTATCCTATATATTTAATTGTAAGATCATATAAGAACTACCGTAATGCACCTATCGGATTACTGTATAATATGAAGAATAAAATAATTTTATGTTACGTGTAATTTAATTAATTCAATTTTAAGTATGAGAAATAATAGAAAGGTACAAGTAAATAATCGTAAGCACATATTTTAGTACAGCTTTCTACATCAAATATAGTCCATTGATAAATGCAATAATAGAGTTTAATTGATTCATTGTTCAGTGAAGTATTGACTAACTTGCTTATGGCTAATTAGAAATTATTCATTTAATTCTTTTTTAATGATTTCAGGCAAATTTTCAGAATATCAGTCAATTTATTCAGCAATTCTTTTTTTAATTTGGTTGATATATCACATAAACTTGAATTAGAAGTTTTTCCTTTCAGTAATAAGCAAGAAAGGTTAAATTTCGAGTATTGCTGTTGCTCCACGCTAAAAGATAAATTAAATTTATGGTTTCTGCAGTAACAATAACATTTGGTATTTTGTTTGAGAACACATAATTATTGAGAAAGCATTAGATTAAAAGCAAAAAAAATGGAAGTGAAATCAAAAAAGTTGATTTCCGACTTTCTTTTTTTCACAAAATGATCACAGAAATTGCAGTTAAAGTCTTAACTATCTAGAATGAATTAAATGAAGGATTTAACTTACTGCAACACAGCTAATTTGCGTATAAACATATCATGTTTCCATATTTTTAATATTTGTGATTGTCTTCATTTCAAGTAACTCTATCTTTAAAGCTTAACTATCTATGAGAAATTCTTGAATAATATTAAGACAAAAGTTATAACAAAAAATATGAAATTCTCATGAATCTTCACGTTTGATTCAAAAGAGTTTAAATGAATTTGAAATAAGTTGAATAAAGACTGATGATATGCAGGCTGTAACAGTCAGTTTGGTTCAACGATAAATACAATATGCCACGCTCGTATATACTCAAGTATAAGTTCATTGCATCTTAATTTTCTAAAAACAATAAGATACACTTACACACTTTTTATCGTAGTTTAATATTAAATATTATAATATAAATAAAATGAATTAATATAATAAAATTGTTAATCAATAATCAATTTGAGTATTCTGAATGATGATTGAATAACTTTCAGTAGATGATAATAAAAATCAATAACATTCTTTCTACTAAGCGTAATCGTATTTAATACACCAGAAAAAGTTTTAGTATTGCGAATTAAAAAAAAGCAGAAGAAACTGAGGAAAGAAAATCAACTGTGACAAGATTGCTTCATCAGATAATGGATATCTTGTTGACTGCTTTCTTTGATGATTGAAACGATTCAACAACATCGTTGTTATCATGAAAATAACATGAAGAAATGAGAGGATGATCATCGAAGAATATTTTCGTTTCATTTCTTTCTATACCTAATAAAAAATTCCTGATTTCAAAATAATGAAAGTCCAATTTAAAATAATTTTAATAAGAAAATATAGAAAATATGAACATGAATAAAAATTCGTTAATTATGCGTTTGCTTATTCATTCGAAAAAATAGACGCATTGACTTCACTTAAATCAGATGATTTCTACAAAAGAATTCTAATTGATATAATTTTATTTAATTGTCTATTCCAAATCCTACTTCATATTTTAGCAATATTCACAATTTATTATTTGCAATTAAAAAGTTTTAATTAGGAACACTAAAATACAAAGATAAATGGGTTAATATAAAAGTAATTTTGCAAATTGCGTACTGTTTTAATATATGCCACGCTTTTAAGTAAATTGGTTAAGAAATAAATGATATATGAAATAAATTGTTTTTCTGCCACGAATATTAACAAAAACTGATAGGAAACATTTCTTGTTGGTTGCTAATATACTCACCTTTACTTCGTCAGTAGTATTCCATCCCTGTGATATTACAAATTTTCACCTATCAAGCTTGCCAATAGAAACGAAATTACTATGAATTGTTAATTCTTTTAAATGAAGAGACTTGCATTTAATTCAGATATAAATAATCCCTCGAGAGAAGAAGCGACAAATCTTTCGTTTTGAATAATACCGAACAATTCCATGATATTTCTTATAAAATCAAAAAATGAATAGTTGTAATTATTGTAATTTTTCATGATTTACCGTTTAAATATTTGTAAAAAAAATTAATTTTTCCATTCAAATAACGTACCAAAGCTTTTTTCTAATTTCTCACTCCTATTTCAACTGTCTGATAGAAAGAAGGGTGGAATGATGGAAGAAATATCCTCGGAAATGACCATGGATATGTTTATTATCAGTGCAGTGTTCAACAAACGCACTTACTGGTTATGATTACGATAAAATAACTTTGGTATTTGTCCATTCAAAATTTCGTATAAATATATTTTCCAAAAATTCTTTTCGGCCATTTTTTAATCTTCATTTAGATCTGCTTACCTTGATATTTTGCAATCACATTAGATTGAATATTTTATCATATATATATATAAATATCATATTTCAATTATAAAAAAGAAAAAACGACTCACCGTCCACTTTTGGTAATAATCATTTCTGTGCTAAGTTCATAAAATTTATTCCACAATTCACGCCCTTCCAGACGGCAGGTCACATGCCGGAGAATATAAGAATTTCCAGGTAGTGGTGACGTTTTCGGTAACTGTTCTATGTTATTCTCACACTCTTCCGGTTCCATGTTATCCCTACTACCATCACAGTTCTTGCTTGTTCCTGCAGCAATCGTCGATCTTTCAGCTTTCTCATCCGCATTATTTGTGTCCAACAAATGATCAATCATAAATTTGAATCGTTTTGGTGCTGCCAAATCTAGTGGAATATCCGGAAAATGTCCTGATGCCGGAATATTTGAATGTAGCTTATCTGTAGAACGTTTTTCACCTGTCCTTGCCATAACAGCTACAGTTTTAATTCTGCGATTTCGATATTTCTTCCTTTCACTCTGCTTTTTCCTTATTAATTTCCCAATAAAGCGATGTGAAGTGAAAAAAAAACAAAAAAAAGTACGGAATAGGAATAGAAGCGAAATCGTCCAAATAATAGGTAAATAATATCTGTACCGTGAATCACTACTGCTAAATGAAGTTCTAATGAAATATATTTGAAATGAAAATTGAAGAAATGTTTAATTTGACATGAAGCTTGGAAACAGCCGCCTTTCTCCTGCTAATCTCAATAATGCGAGTAGAAAATGAAGAATTTATCCCACTGGAATATTCAGTAGCATCACCAAGTCATATAATATCACTTGATATGATCATCTCCTCACACCGTATAATTCGTCACGTCGGATAAGGGAAGAAGAAAAGGGGAGGTGAGAGAGAGATGAAGATTTGAAATGAACTACTCAAACCAGAACAAATCGTTCATTGGGTGAGCTGTTAAAAAGGGGCGGATATGACGCGACCGTTGCGCCAATAAAGCAACAAAATGTGTTGACGCTTTAAAAAAGGGATGGAATAGATTAAGGTGAAAGAGTGTTGGAGAATATTTCGTTGATAGCTGACAAGATGATAATTATTTTAAGAAAAAAACAACAACAATAACAACGATAACAACAACAACAACAGTCACAAAACCAATAACAACAAACAATTAGGCAATAAACATTGGACATCAACAGGTATTTCTTCATATTGTATGATTTTCTTTTAATGATGAATAATGAAAATTTCAGAATTATTTAAAATTTCTCATTAATATTAATATGATATCATTTTGCAGCAGTAATTATTCAATTTAAATTTCGATTTATCTATTTGTCATAATGTATTCATAAAATATAAAAATTTTAGATTACATCTGTCCCCTGTTTAATTTTATAATTGTAAAATTTAATAATACATCTAAAAATTTTTGTAAATAATATTTCATTTTAGACAGAAAAACTTAAATTTGTACTGTGAGTATACTTGATGATTCCATATTATGCAATTTTTATTTGTTTCATTCCGATGAAATTAAACGGTATAAGGTAAGTGTTTTTGAGTAATTAATTTTTTTAAGGAAGAGGGAATCCTTGAATATATTAATTATAAAAGCTCAACGATTTCTTAGTAAATTACTGTTGATGAAATAATTTATTTATATTATCAATTATAATAAACGATAGTGGCAAAGTAATAAATAGATTCTAGCATATTTATATTAGCTTAGATTTCTCATGTCACACTAACGTGCTGAATGTCAAAATTCCCTGAAGTATTACTGATAGCAATAAAAAATCCATACAACTTTTCACTTGATTTCTTTTCGTAATACAATTATGATAATCAACATTATTTTCAAAATACTCTTTCAATAACCTGAATTTATTTTCTAGCATGTTTGTAAGAGCCTAAATTAATTTTAAAATATGTTTGTAATAATCTCAATCCCTTTTAGATTTTTATTTCAACTAAATTTAAACCTCAGCCATCAACTTCACAATAAAAATTTGTTGATTTTTTTCTTTTATATCAACAAATAACATAAAATAATTTCAACTATCATAGCCTTCTACTTTTCTCCTTTCATTTCTACATTTTTAAAAATATTTAATTTCTCTTTCCAACCAAATTCCCATCTTTAGCATTAGATTAAAATATTTTGCAAAAGGACAGATTATACTGGAATAAATGATATTCGATTGCAAATTCTCCACTAAAGATGATTAGTGTTTATATGAATATCTCTGGATTTGTGGATTCATCCATTTTTAATAATGATTGTTTTTAGGCTTTTAAAGAAGGAAGAGAGAGAGAGAAACAAAAAGAGAAAATAAAAAGGAAAGAAAGAACGAAGAAAACAAATTTAAGCAATTGGATTAAAATATTTCGCTTTTCGTGTAAGCACCAATGAATCAATCGTCAATGATGTGGAAGAAAGAAAGCTAAACAAAAAGAATGTCCAGAGAAGTACCGTAATTTATTCGCATTGCTTTGTTGCCGTTAAGCTTTACGCTAATATCTAATGCAAAAATCTCTTCTCCCTTAAATATTAGGCTCTCCGGAAAAGGTTCCAAGAGAAGAGGAGAGAAGCTTTAACAGACTTAAGCATAGATTTACAATGCTTTCGGAATGAGAAAGGAGAAGAGTAGATGGAATGGGTGATCATTATGCTAATCACTACGACATTTTTTTATTGAAGCTTCTTAAATACTTCATCAAATAGACTTAGATAATATTCTGTGCTGTAAGGCCATAGAAATAGCAAAGATTATTTATGTAATATTAGTGGAAACTTTTCCTCTCAAAATTCTACAAATCAAGAAAAAATTAGTGTAATGTTAATTGATACCTGACTGCGAAAGAGAGAAATATGTCAATAACTAATAACTTCAAGAAATTAACAAATAGTTTCGATGAAAAATTAGTTGAAAATTTGTGAAAACCTTTAATAGATTACCATAAACTCTTGAAAGGAATTTGAAAAATCAAATAGAATTATCGATTAACTTCAATCACAACATTTTATATATTATTTAGTGTCAGAGAAAAGGAACCAACGACCATCACCTTCTGTCAATTTTATTTCCATATTTTCCCAGCCATGTAGGAATAAAATGGTAAGTTTGGATTGATTGAATAATTGAACAGAACACGGTAGGCTTCTCTAATACGATTTGCAAGTGGCAGTGTATATAGTAAATATTATATAGCTGAGCGTAGGATGAAATGTATATATGTAGTATTGAAAATTCTGTAAGATATTCTATTGATTAGTTTTGTAGGACTTTAATTGAGAATAAATACCAAATTTAGATATTATCAAAAAGGATAATTTCAAAATATTGTATAATTCGATTTAAATCAACAAATATTTGAAGTGTTATCGATTTTTCATTCGAATAAAAGCGAGTGTGCTAATCATATAGTCATCTAAGTAGAATGTTGGAGGAAGGAAAAATAGAAAATTCTATACTGACAAATCAAAATTAAACTCTGATTAAATAGTGTTGGATAAATTGATTCTAACAATACTTGAAGATTTACTTTACTTGCTTACTTGAAGTTTGAAGCTACTTTTCGTTTAATCGATAAAAATTATAATATTAATCCATTTAACATTTTATGCTACAAAATTAGTGATAATTTTAATAAAAGAAAATCATACAACATTGTACGAATAATATTTGCAAATAATTAAAATAAATGAATTGAAGTTAATATTTTAATTAAAAGAGATTAATTGAATTCAATCGTAGTATTTTGCGATAATGAATGAAAAGTTATACTAATATACAATGATTACTGTATTGTAGTTCGTTTGTGAATTGAATTTTTAAAATTTTTTTGTTCTCCTCAATTTCCTACAAAAATTCACATAAAAATTTATCGTTTACTTCACAGTCCAAAACTATTTATGTCGATGAGATAGCTCTGGAAGATTGGAGAGTGAAAAAGGCGAAAGAATGAAAGAAATGGATGATTTAGTTTATTAAAATGTGGATTGGTAATGTCATGGAAAGAAGCGAACGACGACGATACATTTGGGAATTGGTATCAGTGGTAAAGATTGTTGGTGGCGGTGGCGGTGATAGTAATTTCGATATTGTGTAGTCAAATGTCACCCTCTTCTTTCATCATTCGCAAAGTTTTCTTCATCGAATACTTTTCAGTTAACAAAGATAAATGAATTCAATTTTAAGATTTAATTAATGAATGTGAAAAGAGATTAAAAAGTGAAGTTATGATTTGAAATCAAGAAAAAAATTTGCAGCAAAATAAGCGATCTAAGAACTGTTGCAATGTTGCGTAATGTAACATCCGTTGGTAACAATCGGTGTGGATGATTTCCGAAGAACGATACGGAGGTATTCGGAAAAACATTTTTAATTACTATTATCAAATTACTCCTGCTAATATTTCATCAACTTTTGAACAAATCCTCACATCTTTTCAATCGGAAAATGAACGTTTAACCACTGAGGAATGGCATTATAATAAAGGTAGCAGTGATAAATGTTGCATATAAATTATTGGAACTGAAAATTCGAAAAAAAAGAATTAAATTTGTAAAATTAGATTGCAAACTGAAAGAATGATAAAAACTTCCAACTCCTTTATTCATTTCAGTTCAATTTCCAAAAATTATAAAATTATTCAAGTACCTAGTAGCTCTGATACACTGTTCAAATCGCTATCAACCATTTAAATTTACTTACAAAGGGAGGATAGCTTGAAATGCTTCATTTAATTCTTCTGATTGCCCATTTAATGAATTATAATTGTGGAACTAAATATCAAATCGATGCTAACTCATATTTAGCTTAACTGTTTATATTCTTCTCTCATGATAGCGATTGAAGTAGAACTAAATGAATTCCCAGTTGTGATCTCAATTTCAATCTAGCCAGCTATATGCTTCCCACTAAGCATATCTTTCACTCTGGTGGCGACAGTGACCGAGTGGCTTTTCAGCGAATTTATTGCTTTCATGCTGAGATTTACTAGCAAGATACTACTCATCATCCGCTTCCATGTCATTCTCGAGAATCGTTTATACTTCGATCTGTTTGTCCCATAAGTGTGTAAATGAATGCACGTTTGCGAAGTACGTGTGCGTATCTGTGGGACTTACATGGATATCATCCGCTTAGACATCAGTTGTCAAGCAGATGAATGATAAATTAATCACCTTCCACCCCACGCTACTGTTACTACTACTACCACATTGGTGTGGTCAATCTCCTAATCAGGAATGAAATCTGTACTCCCTGGTACATATCAACCCCATTTCAGGATTAATGTCATCCGGACATAACTGATTGCTATTTGAAATGGTAAGCATTTAAAATCGAACATTTCAAAATGTAATTAATCTTTCATTGTACTTGCTAAATCTGTATATTTTAGAATTTTAAAACCAATGAATTAAGCTTTCCTCGAATTGATAACAAGAATTTGCTGATGGTATTAGCTGATAGAATAAAATTAAGAAAGGATTATTAAAGAAATTGCCAAGGATTAGTTGAATTATATTCTGTCAAATATTATAGTTGTCAAAAATACTAATATTTAACATATGAAATGAAAAGTTTGTTTAATTTAAAAAGGATACAACATAGCTGTGACCTTATTTTACAGTCATCCTTTCGTTTTTAACCACATGAGGATCAAATTTCATTAGTTTTCAATAACAATTTTAAAGCTAGAAAGATCTCACAATTAACGCTCAAAGTTCTTAGGTTGATATGCTTCGTAATTATAACAACAAGCCCTAATTTTATTTTCTATTTGATTTCCTAAAAAAGCAAAAATCCATTCTCTTAGCAAAAAAAGAAAAAGATTGAAAAAAAGATTTTGTTCATATATGAAAACTTGCGGCAATTTTCAGTTCATAGTTTGTTTACTAAAATTTCTCATAATTTGACAAGAGTTTTTCTATTTTATTTTCTCCAATGTACTAATTTTTAACTGAACGATTACTTTGAAATTAGCTTTTTCAAATTTTGCGAATCAATGATGATTGCATTGGACGAATTGAAGTACATCAACTTTTCGATTACGCATTTGTTGATGCGTAAAGTTCACTGATTGAAATATCTGCCAAAATTTATCCTGAAAAGACCGGATACTCCTTTGTGATGTCTGTCTCCAAGTTATCCCTTGAAGACATGAAAAACTACTTTTAAAATGCTTGGCGACAAGTATTTCAACGATCTCAAACGACGGCCATCCCGTCGGGAGCACATCCTTCCTGTTTAGTCTTAGCTTCTTTCCATGAATCCATCCACAGTTTTTCCACTTCAACCAGTTTTTCCCACAGCACTGAAATTTTCCCTTTTCCGTTCTTGACCGCCTCAATAACTTCTTCCTTTCATCACTCCCAACAGACATCGAAAAACGTTTTGCGGTTTCCGGAAATTATGAAATACTCTCTGAAATTATGAGGAGAATAATACACATCAAATTGACACCTGTAATAAACAAGGAAAAATGTCAACAATTACAGAATAATGTTATTATAATCATTTAATAAGCAATTAATTCATATTCATATTTACTTACCATTCTTTTTATTTTTATTATTGAAGAAAAAACTATTCAATAAGATGCTTCGTATGGATAAAATAGTTTAGCAATGATAGTAATTAACAAAATTGTGGTAATAATCAGGAATATTAATTATCAAACTTCACCATCAGGTAATTGATAGTTTTTTCGCTCATGAAACTGATCTTGTAAATTCAGTGGAATCATACGGTTCGCCATCTGGGAAGAGTTGATATTTCCAATTTCCATCCGTTATTTTATCCGTCATCAATAAATCAAATGATTCGATTAAAAAGCAAAAGCACTTATCATTTTCCCTATCTTCTTGATACATTCAAAATGATCAATCACTATCATCTTCCCCTATTTTATCATGCTACCAAAGTATTATAATATAATATGATAATAGTGATAATAATGGTAATAATTTAAAATAAGCAGAAATCAACTATTGCTCCTTTTATTTAGTAAAAGAAAAAAATGGATGAATTATAAATTAATCCCACAGCCTTTCTAAATTATAACCATTAGTTTCTACATGCTAGCAAATATGTAAATTAGTGCAATCACAAAACTACAGTAATTATGACTATCAAAGTTCAAAACTATGATGAAATTTTGAAATAATTTTCAATTGAAAAAAAACTTGAGACAGTTTAAAATATATTTATTTTTATAGAATAAAAATAAATGTATTTTAACTATAGGCAATTCTATATTCATTCTATAGCAATGTCAGTGGATTTTTTCTTTGTTTTATCATTTTCTGAGACGAATTTTAAATTCTTTAGAGAGCCATAATTTTGACAAAATCACATCACGATCATCGTCAACGAACCAATTGAAAATCATGTATGATAGAATATGATCCTGGTTAGGGATGATTATATCACGCCAGATGTCTTATCTCAATACCGTTAATGTTTGATAGTTTTTTATCTTTATTTCGCATTTAAGCGATGAAATATCAATAAAAATAAAGTGAGATTTTCTCTCAATTAATAGAATTTCTCAAAATAAACTTGTAAAAAAGAAATTTAGGAATAAAATGTAAAGGGAAATTATAAGATAAATAGAAGAAATTTTAAATCTTGATTTTAAGCTGACATTATAATTTGTTATCATTTTCTTTTACATGCTTTAGTTTTAATAAAAAGCATAAAATTATTTAGTTGAATTTTTAAATTACATCTTTATCACTTAAAAAGAAAAAACCCGAAATTCATGTGATAAAATCATGTATTATCTGTTGACAGTTAAAATTCTTTTTAATTGATTTTTTTGATTTTTTGCTGATAAACAATCTATGATTAATTTTTAAAAGCATTGATAAATGTATCTTGAAATTGGTTCCAGAAATATCATTCCTGGTCATAAAATCCCATTACCAAATTTCATACCATCCAAATTGATATTCAGTTATATTCATGGAAAATTTGTTCAAAACTGCGTTAAATACAGGAATATAAAACATTAATGTACCAAATTTATTGGATTAATTGATTCAATTAAAGTATAATTGCAATGGTCACATTTGCGGTAACTTTTACAACTGAAAGTAAATCTGATTAGGTCTATTCCATCGAATAATATCTTTTCAGAGAATATGAAAAATTAAAAAATAAATCAGAAATGTTAAATGGGAATGCAAAAATTGCAGAAAGAGAAAGAGAGAGATAAATGATATGTATGATAAAGCTGAACAAACATTCAGTTCTCGAAAAAAGTTCTCGGCAAGAAGCTGACATTCCATAATTGAATGTGAACATTTGCATGCCTGTAGAGGCGTTAACACCGTTCGCTTGATTATAACAGGTAAAAATTTACTAAATCTCACATTTAATCGTTTATGCTAATAGTTATTTTTCACTGTTGAATTCATTGACATTTGATATCATTTTTATCACTTTGCTCATTCCATTCCATTAATCCAATTGGTAGCAAACGTAAATTCTAATAAGCATTTATATTTATTTATTACATCCACAGCTGATAAGAGAATCTTCAGTAATGAAGATGTCTTTCTCAAATCGTAAAATTAAAACAACGATTTGGTTATCCGAGTGGATGGAAGTTGATAACAGAATTAGAAATTTTGCGCACCTGAGATAGCAAAACATTTCGCCGCATGATATCGGGCTGCGCATAACATCATATATTTCATGAAAAATAAGAGGAACATTATCGTTTCATGTTATCACTATGGCATTGATAAATTTTACCACGAGATGATAATATGATAGCAAAAAACTTTTAGCGAACTTTTTTTCTCTTTCAAATTCCTTTTTTCAATGGTTTAAAATTTGCAGTTTCTACTGCTCAAAAAATACGATTAATTATTCCCATGAATGCGATGATAAACGAATGAATTGTTTCTAATCATTATTTCATTAATTCAGTATTAAATTTACTTTAATGCCTAATTATGCTGCTTAATTTTGTGAATAGACAAATGGAAAGTAATAATGAAATATCAATTCCAACAAAATTGGAAATGGATGATAAGTATGAACCGATGTTGTTGAAGAGATGTATGGAATTTATGCGTAAGAAAAAAGCGATTAAAGAATTTGTGACCATTTCGACTCTCATCATTATTATTATTATACTTGTGGTTCTTATCATATTTACACGATAAATGTCTTGCATAACTGTAATTGTAATGTAAGTAAAATTATTTACATTGAGCATTTGGCAAATTTTACTGATTGTAAAACAAGTTTCAAATAAATAATTGTTTTGTTTTAGAGAAAATTTCATTCATTTTATTTGCATGAATATAAAATGAAAATTATTGTAAATTAAAATCAAATGTAGAACTATTAGAAAATGGGAATGCGAAAATTGCAGAATGAGAAAGAGAGAGATAAATGATATGTATGATAAGCTGAACAAACATTCAGTTCTCGAAAAACATTTTGATTTATTTTTAATTATTCATATTCTGTGAGCTCTGAAGATAAATATAAGTGCAAATTTGCGACAAATCATACTTGAAATTTTTATTAATTAAATCCGCCTTTTACGATTCAAATTAATTGCGAGAAATTTATCATTAAGTTATCAGCTTACAATTTTCAATACTGATGGTAATGAAAGTAAATTTGCTCATCTTGTTAAAGTAAATACAAGATTCCACAGCGATGATTAAAGATAATTTATTTGGTATCATTCAATACTGATTAAATTAATTAATGCTTTACTTTTTACTTAAATTTTTATCTTAAGTTTTGTCATAACGTCAATATTAACGCTTTTCAATGACGCTTAGTGATGAGAGCGTGTACTTATATTGTACTACGTTACTATGTTATTGTACTATGTTATGTTGTACTATAGAGCGTGTACTATGTTAACTTATATTTCAATATATCAATAACACTTCGATCAGACTTCTATTAAATAATATCAAAAATTCGCACAACAGTTTTACTTTATATGATGATCTTTTTATATCATGAAAATTGATATAAATACTCAGCCCGATTTCTGAAATTTCCTTTCCATTATGTTTGTTTATAGTCGAAAATTATTCTATCAAATATCTCCGTTTCATTCTTTCCTCTCTCTTAGCTAATTATTTTTTCCCATCTATTAGCTTCAAGCTTTCCGCAGTTTTCAACTGATTTCATTTTCTTTCAAGCACTTTAGCTAATTTATTATAAAAAATTGCGATTGATCAATTAACATAGATCGATATTAGTGATATTTTACGATAACCGGAATAGATACTTATATAGACTATGAGATATTAAATTTCAATTATTTTTCAGTTCCACGAATGTATTCGAATGTTCTGCTACCACAATGGTACTCAATTCACTCTACAGTTTTGAAAATTTTGATTGATACATTGCTAGACTATGAGATATTCTTGCTCAATTTATTAATATTTTGCTATGAAAAAATTCAAACGAAATTAATGCAGAAAAGAGACGCATATTATTTAGTCGTACGTCCCTCACTTATGCATGTTACTATAATTTGATTTTTAAAATAGTGAATTCATGAAATCAAAATGAAATGAAATTTTTTAATGAATTTAAAAGTTTATAGACACATTAAAATCTTCGATAAACTTATTAAACAAAAAATTTTGCACAAATCAATGTCAGCATCAATTTTAATTGTTACTTTTTTATGCTATCGCTTGGAGCTTCATTCATTCATTTGATTAAGTTAGTCATTTTAAATTTCAACATTTCGCTTTTTATTACTAAGAGGCAAAGATTATAGGGAATGAGTTAAAATGTAACAAGGAATGCAATTCACGATATTAAAAATGCTTCTTAAGATTATATTCCGTAAAGCAATGCGAATTAAAAACTCAATTCAATCTGCAATCAAAATTCTATTAAAATCATAATTTATTCACCGTTTTAATGCATCTACAAGAAAGTTTCATGCGTTGATGTGATTTCAGCAAAAATAGATCAATTTCTGAAGACAGAGTAGAAACCTCTGACACATGATCAGTTATCAAAATCATAAATTCCGTTGTTGGTCTTCTTTCCGCTCGAACCATCTTGTACAGCTTTGCCTGCTGCGCTTGCAACTCCCTCCGGAATTATCGGAAGATCTTGAAATCTACATGGTGCTATAGCAACCATATTTGCCTATCATCAATTGAATTAAGATCGGGTTTGCATATTATATTCTGGTCGTTGTAAATATGATATCAGATAAGTTTTAAATTTTAATCTATATTTATCAGTTAGAGTTCAGGACATATTTCAATTGTTCATTATTTCCGGAATAAGCCAGTTTGGTTAAGAAACAATCGAATTAACGGTCTTTCTGTTCTAAACATTGAAGATAAAACTTGGAAAATATCCAAGCTGATCATATTTGATGAGTATCAATTGATTTCAATTTCCCTTTAACGAATGTAACTATTTTGTTATTTTTATTACCACGCTTTTATGGCTTTTGATCTCCAACGCTTTGAAATGAGTTAGCCTACAAACTGAGTAAAACATTTGCTTGTTCTAAATTTTAACAGCAATTTACAGAACTGAAGGAAAACTTCTCGAGAATTCGATGGCATTTTGCTACTAATTCATTAATTTTTACAAATCGTTCATTCGTATCATTTTAGTATTCACTAGCCACTTAAGCAACGAATGCATTTACAAAAGCTTAGTTATAAACTGAAAGGACAAGAAACACAAAATGAAAACTTGAAAGTAATGAGACTTAGTAAAAATTGCAGATGAAGAATTAAATCGGAAGCATTCAACAAATGAAGCACAGAAGCACTGCACAATACAAGAAATAGCAACAGAAACAGTATTTCAATTAAATGCCTTCACTGTTTCCCTTTGCAGAATGAAATTGTCTCATGCACGGGTTCAGAGTAATTACTTCAGGAAACTCTAATTGCATCGAAGAGAACTGAAAAGCTGTTTCTTATTATTATCGCTTTGCATGTGATGACTCAAATGGGTTTTTCTGTGGAATTTTTTCCGCATTCCGAACAACCGTCCGGCTTTCGATTCGTGTGAAACGTCATATGTTCATTAAAATTCGATGAAGAATAGAAATTTCTCCCGCATTCCGAACAATTATCACTTCTCGGCGATATACGACTCCTCACATGAGCTTTCGGATTTTCTAACTGAAAAATTTCTCTCATCTTCCGGACAACTGTACGGTTTTCGACCGACATAAGTCCTTACAAGGTTATTTAAATATCATGAACGAGAGCAATTTTTCCCACATTCCGAACATTTCTATGGCCTCCCATCGGTATGAATCGTATGTCCTTTCAAAACTTATTTGCGCTGAAAGCTTTCCTCGCTGTCGCATATTCTGCAGCTTCTCTCATTTTTGCTTTTGATAAATCCGATGGTTCTATTTGTTTCGTTCGCAATTTCTGAAATTATTCATTTTATCGAAGGTCGTAAATCTAAAAGGACCAAACCTTACAGTTTACTCTTTAATGGACTTATTGTAATTTGGATGTTTAATTGGAAACCGAAGGAAAACAAAAGTAGATGATATACATATTGATGGACGAAATTTCTTGTCAATTCTAAAAAAATTTGAATTTTAAGATACAGTAAATAGTTGCTTGTAGGGAATTGAACTTTATGATCTTTGACAATTCACTTAAAAAAGCTATATTTAAATTCAAAAGGGAAACAGTCAAGTGTTCATTGCTTATGAAATTCAAGCAACAATTATCACAACTTATAGTTGGAAATCGACCAAGACATCCCAAAGTTAAACTTTATATATAAATAACTTCGAATGAAGAGTGCCTACGTGTGTGCACGCTTATCGTGAACTCTAAATTTTCTACATAACGCAAAACTGAAAAAAGCTAACATTTCTTACTGAAATTGATAAGAGAGTACGTACCGGACTAAATTTCTACAAGAAAGCTTAGTAGAGATCACAAAGTAACTTTTATTAGTAACCTTCAAAAGACCGTGCTTATAAATACTTGTCAGATAGAAATAGCAATAAATTAATAGCAGATACTGCCTAATCCTATTAAACAATTTTATTTTAACTATTGTATTTATACAAGTGACTGATACATTTTTTGTACATTTTCATTTCAACAAATATTCAGCTACCTGCATACAATAAGACAGATGATCCATGACTAAGTCATATGTCTGGTAAACCGTTTGTAGGTAAAGTACTATATATCTTAGGAGTATTAGATTTTGCTACTGAACAGCTTATTCTTTTATTTCAATACTCAAAGCTTAATTTCATGGGAAACGAAATAGCATACAGTTTTTGCGTGATTTTAATTAATTATCAGAGTGTTTGAAAATTTCACAAACTTACTGATAAATTATTATTGCTATAAAACAAAGTAATTGTTTGGTCAATTTTTTATTATCTAATTGTTTACTTTTCTACCTGTCCTAATCAGTCTATTCTTCTTCCATTAGACTTTATCATGCAGAAAATGACGTATTCATAAAAGATCGATTAAAAACGTGAAAAAAATTGCACTCGAAGATTCCTCTATTGAAGCATAAAAAGTATAATTATTCTAAATTCTTTTCCTTCATGTTCGGAAAAATACTTTTGGAATCTGAATCCATCAGCATAGCTTAGAATTTTAATTAATTACTTTATAACATATCAGCTTTATTGTCCTTAAAACAATTTGCAATAGATTTGGTATCTTTGAAAAGAATACAAACTTGGCAGAATGCTAAGATTGAAGAAATTTCATTGAAAAATGATTCAATGAAGTAAAATTTTTAAAACAATGAATGCTTAAACCTTTCAATTCCTAAACTTTGTTTTCAACCTTTCTTCACCGCAAGTGTATACAGCGGTAATTGATATATCTATTCATTTTCTTTCAATTCAATCTAATCATTGCTACTGATAATAAAAGATAAGAACATGAGTGATAGGAAAAGGGAAGAATTGGAAAAGTTACAAAATCCATAAAACTGTTTTTTATGGTTTAACAGTAAAATCGTTGAGTATAACCAGCTTTGCACTTCTGGTTTAAACAGTTCGTTTGGGGAAAAAGAGTAAAACAAAGAAATTGCAATTCCATCTTATTCTTTATTGTATTTGTATTATGTTATTGTATTTGCTGTTTTACTTATTTCGAATTTAAACTAGTGAGTAGACTTCCAATGTGAAAATTCAAGGAAACCTTTATTTGACGAAATGAAGAAAAGTACTGGGAATATTGAACTACCTGTAGTGCAGCTGACTTATTACATTTCTAACCTAATCGATCTCATCATATCCAACCCGATTGATTTTGTGGTTAAAATTCCTGAAGAGGAATATTTTCCCATGCCTGCCATTTCATTGATCAACGTAAACATTTAACGTACATTCTGATTTCAACAGTTAACAGCTACTTACCTCTACTAGTAACGGAAGACTTACCTATTCGGTCCTTCCAACGTAAGCATACATTTGTTTTCGAGTAAGTAAATATTGTTGTAATCAATCGATTCCAATCTGAAAATATTGTTACTGTTCAGTAAGATGGAACGAATATCATTTTTTTATTATACAATTCATTTTGTTGAAACAGAAATAATTAACTGATAGTTTAAGCTTAAAATAATCCCGACATTAACAAACTGGAAAAAGTTTTTTATCGATATTGTAAACTAATTTATTGTTAATCAGAAGAATTTCTTCTGAGTTACTACCTTAACTCTAAAAGATATTCGCCAAATATGTTATTTCATATCAATTACCTTAACTCTAACAAATATTCTCTAAATATATAATCTCATTTTAATAAGTGAATAAAAACAACCAATTTGATCCAATCTATTCTGAACAATTTCTGTTTATTCAGCTAAATGAATTTTTCAACTAAATACTTAACCTTACGTGCGTTGAAATAAAATATCTCTGAAATATACATAAAAAAATATTTCATAAAATAATGAAATAATTTCGTGTGAAAAGAATTCAACGAATTCAAAATAAAAATTCGAAAAATTTTTGAAATAAAATTTCGCATGCATAATTTAAATAATATAAATGAATAAGTAGAAACATATGAAAAATCAAATAATAAAAAGTAACAACCCACCCAACCTAACGAGTCCTAAAATGCAAATAAAAACTAAGACTGCGATAAGCTTATAAAAATATAAAGCAACAACAGCTTATCAGAATTGAAAAACACTAAAAAACAGTAAAACAGTAAACAGTAAATAGCTTCCTCAACTAAAAATTTGACAAAGCACAAAACGAAAACAGTCATAAAAATAAAAAAAGACTACAGCAATCAACAAAACACACCCATAAAAGACAAAAAGCAAGTTTAAAGAACAAAACTAAAACAAGAATCAACAGAGACCATCCATAAAAGATAAGAAGAGAGCTGAAAAAATAGAACTAGAAGAATCAATAAGAAATTATGAAAGACAAAAAATAAAACTAAAAGAATCAAAAGAAAAAAACAATTAGCTAAAGAAAGAACAAAAAAACTTACAAAAAATATATAAACAACAAGTAAAAAGGAATTAAAAAAGAAAATAAAACAGCAAAGAAAAAGAAAAAAAGCTTTCGTATCGCCTAATTACAAATAGGAATTTAAAATATTAAATTAAAATAAAACTTAAAAAAGAATCTCACACAAAAAAGAAAAAATGAAAGAACAATCAAACACAAAAATGAGTACGTAAAAAACAATCACAATCATAGATAGAAAAACGAAGAAAGAAAAATGACCGATCTCCAAATATACCAAAGCAATGATTTGAAAAACAGTCATAAGAGGTGGTAAAAAATAATAGTAGAACTCAACTGATAATATAAGAAAAGCACTAAAAGTTATTTAGCGATAATCATTTTCGACATTACTTTGTCATTGTCGGCGATTTCCTGTAACCGTGACAAGAGTTAAGTTGTCCTTCCTAGACGAGAGTGTTCTCTCTTTCCTGTAATTGTCGTCGATCTTCTTTGACCGTGACAGTCTTTCTTTCTATTCGTAAGTAAGCAAACTGCTAGCTTCTGTGATAGCTGATACTTTGGTGTACCTCAAACTTAGGTAATTAAACCTTTATTAAACAAACTTGATACATACAATAATACAACGCTACATTGACTTCAACAATTTCACAATATTCTGAAGAGTTTCAAAACGATAACGATATCAGTCAGACCAGGTGAGAAGGGAATTGATTTCACCCTGTGTTAATCAACCGCACGCCTTAAGACAAATTCTTAGCAATGGTAGGAGGTTGGGACCTTTTTTATCCTGGAGGAGGGAGGATCCTTGAAGTCTGAAGATGACCGTTAAAGTCGTATAATTTGACCTTATAACATTAATTAGAAACAAAGGATGGCATTAACAAAGCTTGTAAAACCTCAAACATACATTTAGCTTATAATAACAAATCCGAACAAGGATTTCATCAACACAGTTTATAGACTAGGAGCTAACAATGCTAATTTGAAGAACAAAGGATTTCGTTATCCTTCATTTCCTCGCTTTTCCAGCGACACTCATATACAAATCAAAAGACTTGCCTGAATATCAATCATTCTAAAAAAAAATCTTCCGAAATTTTCCAAAATTCACTAAAACGATTTCGTATCTAATCTAATAAAACTGCCGTCTAATTAATGAAATTCTTAGAAATTTTGAGAAGTTCCTCCGGTTCAGAAATATATTCCGGAAATCAAAAAAACTTAACATTTCAAAAATTTCCTTTTTCTGATGATAATTTGACTAATTGGAATATAAGAATTAAGGAAGTGAAAATCAGAGGAAATTTATTCCTCTAAATTTCTGAAACTTAATTTCCACTAATGCTCTCTAACTCCATTTTTTGATCTTCCTATTTGCGTCAAGATTCAATCAAATCAAAAAAAATCCTATAAGTAAAACAGTAGTACTATTATCTGTGAATTTGATAATTCATTGGATATAAATCAAATGATAAGCTTAAAGGAAATGAAAGCTTTCAAAAATTTTCAAACGCAATTAAATATAAGTTTAAGAAAAAAATAGCTCCCACCCTCGTCAAATTTCTCAAAGCCAAGATTGGTTGCTATGTTATATCCACGTATAATGTAACATGAATAAACATGACAATTTAATTGTTAAATTTAATCGATAAAATCTTCATCTCTGACTCTACTCCTAAACTTGAATTCAGTTTCACAATTAGAGTTATTTAAATGAATAAAAAAAAATTTTTTTTAAATATTTTTCTTACTTTTTTTGCTCTCCTCATTTTTTTTATTTTTCTTATTTTTTTCATTTTTTAATTTTTTTACTTTCTTTAATTTTTTATTTTTTATTTTTTTTTCCTTTTTTGTTTTTAATAAAAAAAATTTTAAAGAAAAGTCACAAAAAAAACAGCAATTGAATTATCAAATCGTTATCACGATGTCCAAATGATTTTAGTAAAGTTACATTTCTCCCAAATTTGTCAAAAGAAATTTAAAAACAAAAAATATCCATAAAGAATAAAAAATAACTCGAGTACAGCAAAGTTTTCACTATGATTTCTTGAGATTACTTAATTTTTTGGAAGGTAGATAATCAGCTGCTCAATTAGTAATAAAGAAAGAATTATATTAAAGTAAATAAATAATAGCATCAAACCTTCAATAAAAAATTAGGAAACTGAATTCAAACTTTTCAACCATTAGTAATATATTCATAACAATCAAAAAAAATTTTCTCTACAAATATCTTGATTTTAGTTATAGCAAAACAAATATGAAATAGCCATAAAATCTCCAATCTTCATCACTTTCTCTAATCTTAAATTTTGAGTTCAGTCACCATTTTTAATTAAAGTTATTTGAACGAGTAAACGAATTTTTTTATTTTTTTAAATTTTATATTTTTTGTTTTTTTTTTCTTTTTTGATTTTTTTTGCTTTTTGTGCCAAAAATAAAAGTGTTAAAAAACAATAAACAACAAATTCAATGACAAACAAGAAAATATAGAATTGAACTATCAAATGATTTTTACAATATTCAAATGATTTGAGTAAGGTCCAACTTCTCTCAAATTTCTCAAAAGACATTGAAATTTAAGAATAAAAATATCTATGAGAAATGAAAAGGAAATGAAATACAGCAAAGTCTTCACCATGATTTCCCGAGATCACTTAATCATTTGAACGATTGATAATTCAGTTGCATAATTAGTAACAAAGAAAGAACAAATGAAAAAAGAAAATAAGCCTGGTTCGGGTCGGGAAATCTGTTTAGTCGTTAAGGGTCAGTAAGAGAATAAGTAAGTTACCTGCATGAAGAGTGTTATTAGATGGCGTTCGACTGACAGCGTTTGAACGGATGGCTGCATGCAAATTCTCTTAGCATTGACGGGTAGGTGACGTGATTCATTGAGAGTCTGAAATAAGAAGGAAAAGAGTAAGTTATTTTTAAATTAGTATTTAAGACAAGATTGAAAGAAGAAGCCTCACCTACCAGGGTTCTCTGCTTCATCCATCCTACCCCTAATTCAGCCGTCTCCGTTCGGGCCCATTCTGATGAATGAAACCCCATTCTTGCTGCTGTCTCTTCGACGGAGCGGCCCTGGGCCTGCTGGTAATGGCCGCATTTATGACAAAAGCCTAAATAAATTCATTTTATTGAAAGCGTTGCATCCATTTCAGTAAACATTAATATCAGCAAAAATAGGTCAAAAAATCATTAGTAATCTAAGTAATAGTAGTAAGGTTAAACTTACCGTCCAAAGCATGCATTCGTGCGGTGTGAATACGCCATCCTTTAAGAGCCCCGAACTTCTTGGGACACAGGCCACAAGCTGAAAGAAAACAAATTGAAACTTCATGAACAAAATAAAACATGAAAACAGAAGTATAACAATGAACCATTTAGCTGCTGTGATGTTGAAATTGGAAGGTTGTAGCCTTAACGTGTCAGTAAGTTTTTGAATACTTTTGGCTTGCAGTTTTTATTTTTTTTATTTCACTAGTTATTGGACATTTTCAAATTGATTTGAATCATTTGTAAACTAATAAAACAAATTAAAACTCACCAATTTCGCCGATCCTTTGATAACCTTATATGGGTCGGTAGCCGGCGCAATCAACAGTTTCCTGTATTTGCGCGGCAACCCTTCCACGACCGCCACGTGAAGAGTTCTGGGTGTGGTGGCACGATCACGTGTCCTTCTTCCATGGGACTCTGATAGTGCGCAATTGCCTGAAAAAAATATATTATTCCTTCTAAAGTGTCATGCACTCCATTTTTCACCCATTATACACTCCTTCTTTCTAAAGCAATTATTTAATTTTGCATTTCACGAAGATAATCGATAATTGTACCTTCATCACATTTATAAAATTAAAAAATGAATTTACAGGTTAATTTCGCGGATCGCTCGGCGTCCCGGGATATTGGCGCTCTCGGTGTCACCTCAGCGTCCTCTCCGTTGAGGCAATTGCTGCCTGGCGCCGGTTGCTCTTCCGCCACCTGCTTCTCATTTTCTTCCTCGTGAACCAGCGCCGGTACCGCTCCTGAGCTTCTTTCTTCTCTTGGAGGAGGAGGCTTTCTGCGCTCTCGTGCTCCGGAATTTCACCGTAATCTTCCCGCGGTGCGGAAGACTCGCGCCTCCATCGCCGCGAGCTTCACACTCGGGGTTCTCCACTCTCGCCGTGTGTTAATCTAAAGAAACTGATTAAATAACAAGAAGTTCAACTTCGCTTTTATATTGATCATGAAATAAAAGTAAATTTATACTGATCGTGATCATGAATATTATACTAATAGTTTCATTATAAATCTGTCAGACATGAAATCAAACCTTCTTGCATTGATAAAAATGAAGTAATGGACAGTACTGAATCATACCATAATAGAAATTGACAGAAAGTATAAATAAACCTTGAATTAAAAAACGAATCAGGTTAGCCGCATTCTTTAGGTAGTTTTCCAGCACCTGGAACTGAAGCGGCCTCTCTTCACGCAGGTAACGCTTCAAATCAACGAGTGTCCGCGAATTCGGACCGAAGCACACGCTATCGTTTTCCATCGCTGAAATAAAATTTCGTGCTATACAATTTAGAAAGAAAAAGTAATTGAAACGGTTCTTAGTTGAATTCGTATGAGTAAGAAAACCAAAAATACAATAGAATACAGTTATTGAGGTATAGTAGACGTTCCAGTAAGTTAAAGTAAACAACTAGAAACAATAAAATGCCTAGCAGTAAAACTTTCTCATTATCCGTTAACAATTTACCTCACATAAACGCATAAAAACCTTCCACTGATAGGATATCATTCCGGGAATTCCGGGATAAAACTTCATAATGCAAAATTATTCACATATCATTTTTATTTAATTGATTCTTAAAAAATTGTAATCAGAAGAAAATTTTAAAATTAAGTGCACTGATTTCCTGTTAAATTGACTTATTGAGATTGATCTCTTAAATATTTCCCATGAAAAAATTCCTGCGGAAAGCTACTAAAAAAATAAGAGTTGTAATTTAATACTGTTTTTGCATTTCATTCTATAGCTTAAAAATGTGAATTAGTTATCTACTGATTGGCTAATTAGATGATATTTAATTAAACCACAAACTAAATCATTCTAAATGTACCAGAAATTTCTGAAGAAAATTCAAACAAATCATAAACTCAAAGCAAGAAGAAGATGGAAAGTTTTGGAAATTCTTATTACATTCAGAAGTTAACAGAAATTTAGGAAAATAGAAAGTCTGAAGAAATCAAAAAAGATTTTCAAAACTCTCAAAATTATTCACAATTGTTAGCAGTCAAACCATTTCGAGAATTACTAAACTTCAAATGCTCAACAATTCATTCGAAGATAAGAGAATTCGGATGGTTAGCTTACAGTAGCAAGAATTCCGCTTCTTGTGTTAGCTAATTTCTATATTTCCTCTCTCATCACAATAAACTAAATAAACTAAAATAAACTAAAACTGTGAAATCGCTTTTGTTTATAGTATTGCACTTAACTGAAGCATTCTGTCTATTATCAGTTGGCTGTTATCAGTTGTGATAGACAGTAAGTTATGATATTAATAAACTTTTGCTCTGTAATTATGAACAAATTTTAAGTAATGCATAATTTTAGACAAGTTAAGTTTTTTCTTATTTTTGTGTTTCTTTTCTTGATCTCTCTCATTAATATCCCGATCTCGAATTAATGAGGTCATAATCGAATTGAAAATATTTTTTTGCTTATCATATCACTAAAATTTGGTTTTGTTATAATGATTGAATAGATATAAATATATTAAAAAACCTAGGCTTACATGTAGCTTATCTAAAATGACGATTAAAGTAAAGGTTTATTAATATCTGAGCTTTTTGTACATTTTTTCTTTGTTGAAAAATATTTTATCATATAAAAGATATTCATGTTTTATTGTATTTATTATTTATTACAATTGCAATTTGTATTCATTTACAATGAAAAGATACTTTAATTCGTACCAGTACATTGTTAGAAAGTATAATTAATTGATTAAATCGAATATTGTAAGGTTATCAGGAGGATTAAATTAGGTTATTTGATGATATGAATTTAACAATGGATAAAATTTTCAATCTTAATTCATGCTAATGGATTTTTTATTGATTAAAATATTATCGTTATCAAAATGTAAACAGTATAACAATTGATTAGAGAAGGAAAATAATTATTTGAATAAATTGTTTGAGACGAATTTCCCATCAAAAATTGCATGCAATATAACATTTATCCAACAAGTGAACTATGCAAATGAAGATAGTAATTACTTGTCAATTCAAGTATAAGAATGATTCATTAACTTTAAGGGTATCATTATTCAAATTTTAACATTAAATTTAACAGTTATTGATGACTTTTTCTTTTATTCCATAGATCAAAAGACAGGAAAAAACTCGTGGCATATTATAAATGCCCTAATATTTGATAATTTACTTAAGATCAAAAATAAATTTCAGACATTCTCAAAAAATCACCAATTAGATGCTTCTAGTAAATAAGAGAGTAATTAATTAGCTTTAAATAAATACACAATAAATTTAAAAAGTTTCGAATTCTTGACACAAACAAAAATCATAACAAATTTGATCTTTCTCTGAAAACTTGTACACGTATCATACGTATCGTAAAACTTTAACTTCTGTTGAAAAAATGGAAATGTAGTGCACTGAACTAAATTGTTTTATATAAAATTTTATGGGGATTCTTCAAATTTTAACCTTACCGAGTCAAAAATAAAATTTTTCATTGGGATTTGCTTGAGGTCTCAGGAATCCCCGCTTCGTCTTTATGTGCGGCTACTATTCCATGTGATTCTCTCAGAGAAGAATGACACGAGTGGAATCAAGCAATAAATGAAAAGTAAGATACATAGTTCATAGATGCGACATATCTATACAACTACAAAGGTCACTGTCGTGTGAAAAGAGCTGAATGGAAATTATTTCAGTTGAACAAAAAGTTTCTGAAACTCGGAAACTTTAATTGTATGATTCAGACAGTTGCTTGGCTTCATTTTTAGCAATTAATCGTCTCAATTTAGCGAGCATTGATTATCGAATAAATGTCTTCACTGAACTTTCACTAATTAGGCAGTTTGCATTAAAAAATAAAAAACAGCGATAAATATGAACGAATCAAACAGATTCGAAATTAGTGAACATTTGCGTTTATCCTGCAGATAGCTTATTTTATGTAAGTCTAACTATAATAAAGTATAGGAACAATTTAATAGAATTTTAAGTATTTTTAAAATTATTTTTCAAATTTATAGTAAGAAATGGAGAGAGAAGCTTTAAGAAATTTTTGAAATTATATTCAGTTTTGAAGATATATTGATGATACATCAAATAGAAAACTGAAATTAACAAATAACAGAATCAAAGATGAATAATTAAATTGCAATAATTTAAATAATGAATTACAGAAACGATCTACCGTACCAGAAATTCGACCACGTATTCAAATTTAAATATCTTTAGCTGTTCCTTTTTCAAGCGTAAAATTTCTTCATGAAATTCCCTTCAAAATTACTCTTATAAAACTTCGACTGCATGCAGGAGAAAAAAACCTGCTTCTCATTATTATGATTTTGCATGTGATTTTGCATCCATGTGACGGTTCAAATTACTTTTTGGGAGGAACAATTCCCGCATTCCGGACAACTGTACGGTTTTGCACCGGTATGAATTCTCATATGTCTTTTTAAATCCGATGGATAAAGGAAATTTTTCCTGCACATCGAACGATTTGATATTAAATGATCCTTGTGGTTCTATTTCTTCCTCGCTCATCTTTGGTCTTGATAAATCCAATGGTTCTATTTGTTCCACTCTGACCCCAAAAGGCTTTGATAAATCCAAAGGCTCTGTTCGTTCCGTTTGCGCTTTCTGAAATTATTTGAAATCATTGATTCAATCCAAAGTTGAAAACTTGAAGCCTTCTATATTTTTTAACCTTTAAAAAACTTACCATAGGTTGGATGCATAATTGGAACAAGAAGAAAAGGAAACAGATAACATGCATATTGATAGATGAAATTTCTTGCCAATTCTGAAAAATTCAAATTTACCAATAAATTGAATGATTGCTTATATGAACCAACACGCTTGATCTTGAGAATTTGTTGAAAAAAGAAATTTCCAGCACCGATGGAAGTAACAACCGCGAATTCCTTATTCAAATAGCAACCATCACACCTATTTCAGCCGGAAATTAGCCACATGTTCAAAGTTGAAAAAAGATAATTCTGATTCCTAAATAACAATACGCACTTAATGAAATTTAAAAGATAGTTCGAGGGATCACCCGATAACCTTTCTTGCTAATTGTCAAACAATCGTGCCTATAAATGCTTGTGCAGATGCAGTGATAATTAGGTATAGGAAGGATTCAATTGATGGAATATAGAAATAACTTGCAGTACAAAAATGACAGTCACATTTTAATTTAAATGCTTTTAACTACTTTTTTAAACATGAAATTCATCTATGAAATCCCTTCCAAAATGAATTAGCTTTGCTTACATGCGAGAGAATTAAAAGCTGCTTCTCACTGTTGAGAGCTTGCATGTGACATTTTTGGAGAACTTTTTCCCGCATTCTCAGCAAGCGTGTGGCTTTTCATCCGCGCCAGAGCCATAAGTTTATTCAAATTCGATGAAGACGAGAAATTTTCCAGTATTCCGAACAATTATTAAGTATGAGTCCTCATGTGAGTTCTCAAATTCCCTAACTGAGAAAAAATTTTCTCACATTCTGGACAACTACGTGTTTTTTGGTCGGTATGAATAATCCCATGAGCTAGAGCAACTTTTTCCATATTCCGAACATCCGTGTGGCTTTTCACCGGGGCGAGTTGTCACAGGTCGCTTCACCCATTTACGATTCCCCACAATTGTACAGCTTCTCGTCAATTGATAAGTCTCTTGGTTCTACTTGCTCCTCTTTGAATTTATTTAAGCATTCGACATTAGGTGCTCTTCCTGGATAATTTGAACATTTCTGCATTCTAAGTAGTTTCAGTTTACCAAATACTTTCTTTACTAGGAATCACGTTTTCGTCAACGCCTTAAATTCAAGCTCAAACGTAGAATACTGGCTTACGTGATTAAGGTGGTGAACATTTCATTTGCGATAGACACGATACAAATGTATTAAGTATCACGGGAAGGGAGAATTAAAATCAATTCATTCACGTCCGTAAATCAGTGGCAAGGTGTCATTTATTTGTTTCATTTAAACAATTATTATTTCTGCAATTGAGTAATTTAGAGCTATTGTAATGATTTGAAGAAAAATTTTTGTACTGCAATGATTATTACCTTTGGGCTTATTGTTTATAAGTACAGGATAGTGAAATGGTAATGAATCACTTCGGATTATAGAAGAGAATGACTGTCTCTGATTTATTACTGTAGTATTGTAGTTAATGAATAAGTACGATTCCTCCGAGTGCACATTTCTGTTCGACTTTATGTGCGAATTCTCGATAACTCGGTATGCTGACATCAATACTTATCGTATCATTGGAAGATACGACTTCACTCTAAAATGATAGCAATGCAGCTCTTTTTTGACTTTTCGAAGCAAAGAAATTTTCATCTGCAAGTTTATTTGCTCTTTGTTCTATTAATGCAAAATGACATCAGTCCTATCAATTTTTAGCACTTTAATATCACATCATTGACCCTACTTTTCTCTGTATGCGTTATTCTTTGAAATAATCAATTGATGGAAATTTAAAATACTTGACCTTTTTGTGGCGAAGCAATCCTTGAAAAGTTATCGTCTACTTTCAGTGAATATCTAGTCATCTACTCATTATACTTTTCACAAGGAAATTTACTTTCTCAGCTGTCTCAGCTTTCACCTGCATACCGAATACTATCAACTCATTCTCATTTACAAAATCCCTTCCTTTTTTTCCGATGATAATATGAATTTGGATGGTCAGAATGCAATTAATTATCACGATATTCCATCCTTGACCGAAAATGCACATAATGCTCTGTCAAGATATTTTTCCAATATAGGCCCAAATCCTTCGAGAATCTCTTAAAACTCGCAATCAAAGATTTAAAAAAAGTAGAATTCATGAGAATGTGTAAATGATAGGATGTTTTATTTCAATTTTTTTTCAAAGGCACGGAAAAAATCTACTAAACAGCACCTCAGGAAATAATTCCATTCGAGAACTATCAACCCTCTACCAAAAGATAACTTTAACTTGAACTTGGTGAAATATTCTATATCCAATAACTTATACCATCACTTTACCCCTAATAAATAAATACTATACTAAATATTTTGCAAGACCACGTAATAAACTAAAATCCTTATGACCTGTGAAATGTTCATCATAGCTGTGGTTATCTGAATTCACTCTTTCAGAATTTCAAAAATTCCTGACTGATTATATGCAATATGGTGGCCAGTATCAAAAGTTAATATTATTTAATATTTTCCTAATCTTTTTTTCGACCGCTTTTGACGAATTCATCTCCTCTTTCCTTATCACTGACTTCAATATGCATTTTTTTAATGTTTCATAATTTCACGTAAAGATTAAACGTGAAATCTTAATGTGTAAATTATGGGACGAAATCCTTTGCAGCACTGAATCAGTATTAGACAGAATGATTACTGAAATACCTACTACATTACCAGCTAATTCCTTCCTCTATTGTTTAAAGGAAACAGTCTAATTTGCCTTTTCATTATTTACGACTTGTATAACTGTTGGAAACAAAAGCCTGAAATTGTAAATGCATTTGTCGATGTGTATGAAGCAGCGAAGAATTTTAAAATTGCTTTTGATAAATGGATGAGATGAAGTTAGGCATAAATTGACAGTTGGGACTCTAACAGGAAGATATTATTCAATTACTATCAAAAGATTCCGTTTATTCGTGCACGAGCGTGTATTAAGCGTAATTAACCCCACAAATTATGCGATATGCCAAACGAATAATAATAGCATATCGTAATACGGCGCTTCGCTTGTGCAACCTTCGGTAAAATCATAAAATTTTAAGACAAAAAAGTAGAAAGGATGAGGTTAAATGATACTGTCTCCAGCAGTATTGTTAGTGTTAACAGTTATCAATTCAAAGTTCGGGAACGGTAAGCCAGATCACATTCTGCAATGCTTTGGTTTAAGTCGCTTTCATTAGGGACATTAACTTCGGAAAGTATGTCATCCAGACTTCAACAGTAAAATATTGTTCCTCATGGATTGACTTTTCAAGAGTTGTTTTACGAAAGCCACTGCCTGAATTTTGCCATTCACATGAATAATCTAACTTATATATTTTGGTTAGAACGCATCTCATCACATCGGATTACAATGTGAGCAATACAGTAATCGAAGGACATATCCTTCCAATATAACTGCTGCAGCTAGCACATCCGGTTTATGATAGTGAGGTTCTGCAGCCTAATGTTCCCGACTAAGAAGACATTTTCTTTTATACGAAGCCTAATGGTTGAACGGACTATTCAATCCCATTGGTTCAAATGGTGTTGAACTGAGCATTCAGTCCCACCTCCATTTATCTCATTGGTTAAATCTACCATTGAATTTAGGAAGCCCTTCCCTCTGTTGTTTACTCATCGAAAAACAAGAACTGTAAGTATTACAATCTTTCTTTTAACCTATATCCATGTGAGCATACCATTTTTTCTCCATATATTCAATCCATAATCATGTTTATGCTGTAAAATCTCGCCATCAAAATTCAGAAACAAGAAAGAGAAATGAAGTTACAAATCAGTGTTTCATGATACAGGCAACAATCCACAAAATAACAAGGAGTTGTATCATTTCCGGTCAATGTCAAATCAATGCAATGAAAATCTCGTATTCTGTATTCTTACGTCATCAAATTGACTGACATTGCTAATAAATTTGTCGCGGAGAACAATTATTATTGGTTGCAATCGATCTGTCCAGCAACCATAAGATAAGTTAATACTCGCTCAGTCGGTACACACTTCATAAATTCGTTGCGTTTAAATCTCTTCCATTTAAATCGTTTACAGAATCCATTCGACCATGAATCACTACTCGTCATAACTGTTCTTCTTGACAAATCTGGTTATGATAACACTTTCCAAAAATCTCCCGCAATTTTTGGCATCATCTGAGTATGACGCAGTATGAAACATTGATTTACGACATATAAAATAATTAACAATGACGAACTGACTGTCATCAGCGTTCCTTTACACTTCGAAATTCTTGACTTCCACCCAAACAGGACAAATGGAGGTATTTGGATTCTAAGAAGATAGTGAATATTTCAAGAACTCCAAGAAGATGGTAGAGGATGGTAGGTAGAATAATATCGAAAAATAATTCGTCCAATGAATAACTTATGGTTTGAAAGTTCTCCTGAGCAGACCAGTCCAAACTTTTGTAGAAATTTCTGTCTTAGAAGCATCCTGCAATGGAACGAATGCAGCTCGCTGCATTGGACCTGTGATTTGAGGAACAATCGGACAACATATCACAGCCAATACAGCTGCTGCTTCTGACGCTTCCAGGATTTCTCAGTCAT
>JABVXU010000229.1:0-86370 GCA_013365365.1 Cruorifilaria tuberocauda
ATGAATGATTGTGGAATGATTTATTTTACTTTTATTTGTATTTATCTGTTATACAAATAAGGAAATTTTCTTTGTTTGAAACTATAACGATTGTTTGCTTCTTCTCTTTGTTTATTTCCCATTTATTCATTTTTTTATTTGCAATAATTAATTATAATTAACATTAAGCATCTTTTTTTCAACTTAAAATTATTTGAAATTATCATTATTTCAATGAAATTTAAACACTTATCATTTCCTCTCTAACTGATCGAGTAATATTTTATTACGAAGCATAAATCAGCTGGAAATTGCTAATTACTGCATCTTAAATTTTATATTTTCAAAGTTTTCAAATCATAAAATTTAGAAATGTAATTGCAGATTTGAAAATCGAAATTGAAACGTGAAAGAGATTTTTGCTGAAAAGCAAAAAATTGCTTTTTGTTTTTTTCTTGAAATTGGTACATTGTAAACTTTGAAAAAATTTCTTTGGTCAATTTTTGAAAAAATTTTTTTTTGATAAATTAGTATTACATTACAAATTTAAAAGTGAAATAATAAGCTAAAAAATATTTTTTTGCTGAAAAGCAAAAAATACTTTTTGTTTACTTTTCTTTCTCAATATTGATACTTTATGAGGATGAGAAGAGAAATAGTTGTGTGATAATTTTAAATAGCTATATTTTTGTCTTATCAACAGAGATGAAACTAAATTATCAAATCAAAATAGGTTAAAATTTGATTTTTAGATAAGAATCGAGTAAGTAATTGTTTGAAATATACAGAAATTAGGTAATGCAGTGATTAATATAATGGTAAATTTCCTCGTTTCAATAATATTCATTACTTATGATAATGTAAAATAAAAGTTTTTTATCTTTTATCGTTTTTTATTCTTATCTTTAAACGATTTTTTTGGTTACTTAGCTTAAATACTTAATTACACAAATAAATACTTTAAAAAGAATCGGAAAATTTTCTGTTATCATTTAAAAATAGGATTTCTTTTTCCATCGCTCACGTTTTTACGTTTTTTACGTTTGGTATAAATTTAATTTCATTCCTGAATTAATTTCGTTATATTAAAATCAAATAAATTAAAAAAATTACTATAAATTAAAAAAATTATATAAAATCAAAGAAACTTACAATTAAAAAATCAAATAAATAAGAAGAATTTAAAAGTTGAGCTTTTCATTCAATTATTAAGTTGACAAAATGCTAATGGAAGTTAGCATCGATGACAATATCTGTTAGAAACATTGATAACATTGATAAACTTTTTCCGAATTATATTTAAATCTTTATTATTTTAATCAAAGATTAATCAATAAATATACCACAAAAAAAATCAATAACTATATTCCTGTGATATTTTTTTGATAATTTTCATATTTTCCCTTTTCTCTTTCTCCCTTCTTCCTCTATCTTTCCCTATATCTCTTCATCTCATATAACCGCAATCCATTTCTTTTAGAGTTCTGATAAGATTGATTAGTGAACGGTCGTGTTAATTTAAAGTTAAATTGTTCTAATGATTAATTGATTGATTCACTGTCAATTATTTGAAGATAATTTATCATTTCAATCAAAAAATTTAATTATCGTTCAAAAAAAAACAATCATGCGGCATTTTACACTGTTCCAACTTCTTTTCCATTTATCATTTTTTCTTTTCATATCAGCAAAATAATTTGTTTTTAATTTTCTTAATAAAAAAAAGATATTTTGTAGATTAATTTTTAAAATAAATATTTTGCAAATTAATTTTTCGTTTTTTTCGCTACTTTTTGAATTGATAAAATTTAACAAAAAATCACTTAAAATCGTAAAAACATTTCTTCAAAGCTCATTACGTACGTATATATGACTTTGTTTCAAATTTTACCAAAAAAATTTTCTTCTCGTTTTTTCTCTTCACGAGAAAAGCTCATAAATATTTCTTTTTTTGCTTATTTTCGAAAAAGAAAAAAGGAAAATTTTTTTTTTACATTTTTTACATTTCTTTGCATTCTTACGTTTTTTTTTTTCTTTTCACAGAAAGACAAAAACAAAAAAATTATTTCAATCTTGAAATATTTTGCTCATGCATTTTTCAATTATTCCATTTCAAATTTAAATTTCTTTGTTTTGTGAATTTTGGTATGTTCAATTTTTTTTCCATACGAATTACAATGGTTAAAGTATTTTGCTGCTTATGTTTGTATCTTTCAAATTTATTTTTCAATTATTTCATTTTATTTCGTTTCAAATTTAAATTCTTTTTTCCAATACTCAATTTACTTTGCTCTGTGGACTTGCATCTTTCATATGTATTTTTCGATTATTTCATTTAGAATTTAAATTTCTTTTTCACTTTGTGAATTTTAGTATATTTAATTTTTTTTTTGTTATGAATTACTGCTGTGTAAAATTTTCATTTAATATTTTCTGCTATCAGTTATCATAATTGATTTGCAATTTCCTATTAGCTATTTCTAATTATTATATGATAACAAGAATTAAGCTTATCATTTTATCATTACTGTAATGATACTATAGTAAGCATCGTACAGTTAAAAAAAAATTTTTAATAAATTTTAAACAACGATTACGGTTTATTAGCAACGTATAAACAATAGTTAATTGCTAAGCTATCATTATTGTTAAAAAAAATATTTTTATTATAATAAAAATAATTATGACGTGACTAGCTTACGTTTATCATAGAACAGTTGTTGTTTCAGTAAAAACTTATCAATTTTCTTAAAAAAATTTTTTAAGCAAAATTTTCAAAAAATTTATACAATTCTAATGAGAATTGAATTTCATTTCAAATATTTAATAGTAATCAAATAAATAAATACTTAAATGTTGTTGACTTTTTATTAGAATTCTTTTTTGGAATTCATTCAAATATGAATATTTGTTAAATTTATATTTCAGTTATTTAATCGTAGTAGTATAAATCAAAATGGAAAGTATGCATAAAATGTAAAAAATGATTTTTAGTAAATGAAATTATTGTTTATTTAGCTGCTATTCACGTATATGGCTTGTTAGGAATGATTTGAAGTTTTTGAATTCATTTTCGTTTTTTTTTTTTTTTTTCATTCGTTCATTTCGTTGTTTAAATGAGTGATGCTGAAAGGTTTAAAGTGATAATAATGATTTGGAAGTGTGTTATCATTTCAAAATTTCAGTCGTTTTCTTCGTCATATTTTGATAATAGCAAGATTATTTCATTTCTTAAACTTTTTAAAATCATTTTGTGCTAACATTTATCTACGACAATTACTTAATAGTTGAGTAATCCAAATAAAGCTAATTACTTCAGCAATTCTTACAATAATATTGTGCGAGCATTTATCTATAACAACTGTTTGATGGTAGGCCTAATTATCTGCCTAGCAAATGATTAAATGCTAATATAATAAAACCAATTATTGTATGAGATAATGATATGACAAAACTTTGTTGTATCATTTATGGAACCGTTAATTGAACCATTATATCGAACTATTAATTATATTGTTATCAAATATGGAAGACAAGCACAACAGTTTACTTATTTATCAAATTTTCAATCAATTTTACTCAAACTTTACCACTTATAAATTTAAAACAATCTGTGTAAAACAATAAGAAATACTGAGAGTAGAATGTATTTCATATTTTGAGCCTTAACATTTAATCCTTTACTTAATTATGATATGGTAGTTACTAAACTTTTCATTTCTCTAATTGCGATTTCTTATTCTCAATTGACAAATGGACGAATTTTTAGATAATTTTTAGACAAATAAAGAAATCGAATTACTTAATAATATATTTAGTAATTGCCTAATAATTAATTACTTAGCAAAATACGTAATAATATAACGAAATTGTATTTTTATTCATTGAATATGAATTTTTTTTAAGTAATAAATTTGTTTTTCTAAAATTACACCCTTTAACTCTTTTACTTTTTTTCTCTTGAAAAAAAAACAGGATTTGATTTGATATTTTTTCCAAAAAAAGAAAAAATTAGATGTACCTTTTTTGAGGAATGAAAAGCTGTTGCTTTTATAATTTTACTTCGGAATGTTTTTTTAGGAAATGAAAAAAAGAATGTTTTTCATTTTTCTCATTCAAACATTAATGTTTAACAAAACATTAAGGTAAACATGGAAAAATATATGGAAATGAAAGATTTTTTAACTGGAAAAGATTGAATTACTTCTTTTTTTTACTTTGCTCAAAAAGGTTATTTTAAAGATTTTTCTTGAAAATGTTATTTTTATGATTAATAAAAAGAAGAAAGAAATGAAAACTTTTCAGTTTATTTTTTGAAAAGTGGTGTCTCTTGGCAAAGGTAAAACTTTTCTCTCTTTTTTTCCTTCTTGAGTTGAAATGATTTTTGTACAATTTGTATGATAATGAAAAATAACCTTTTATCTTTCTTTGTGCAATTTATATTATGATGAAAAGTAACTTTTTACCGTCCTTTTTTTTTCTAATTTATACCTGAATTAAATTAATTAGTCTTTAAACAATAATTTTTATTATTACTTATTATTTGAATATTGCTACTTTTATATTAATCTTATTTTAATATTATCATAATTTTAAATCATTTTTTACCAACCTTTTTATTTTTTTTCCTGTCTGATTCGATGGTATTTTTTATTTTATTCAATCTATTTCAAATGGAATTTTTTTATTTGATATTTTTTCAGTTTTGAGTTTCATCCTACCAATTCATTTCCTGCAAATCACGATTAGAAGTCGATAGAGATAAAATCAGTTTAAGCGATTAATTATCTGTTAAGAGTTTAACTAATTTTGACGAGTGATAAAATGACATGATAAGGATTGTAACAGCAAATACTTATAAAACAGCAGAAGTATACAAAAGCTATTTTCCATCTTAAATCAGTATTAATCGAATAATCGGATAATCCAGGTAATTGAATGGATTATCTTCGCGTGTATATCAAATTATAGTGATTCATGATTCATTGTATCAAATTATAGTGATTCGCATCGCATAAAATATTATTTGCAAAAACTTCAAATTGCTGATAAAACTTTAACGCTATTATTTATTTCTTTATGAAAAAGGAAATAAAAAACTTTAATATTAAAAAAACTTCTTTATCTTTATTACCTAATATTCATCGCGGTAATAAAATTTATGAAATTAATCATTATTATTCAGTTTAAGCGTAATTTGAATTTACAATTATTAATTTCAAAAATAAAAATATTACGTAACGATGACCCATAGCTAGTCCTTATAGCATTTACTATTTCTGATTACAGTTTATCATTTCCAATTAATATTTGAGACATTTGATATTTGACATTCACATTGATATTTGAAGCATTATTTTTTGCAACTTCTATAACCATTGCACGGTGTTCATTTATTAATTCCTACTTTATTTTATTATCAAACTATTTACTTCAATTTACTTTGACACAAATACAAGTAAATGAATGAATCAATTTAAATGTTTCAAATCAAATAAATGATTCAAATAAAATCAATTCAAATAAATAAAATTCAAGCATTCTATTAAGTGAACATTTCATCTTCTTTCTGCCTCAGTACTATTTTTTCTTCAATGATTTTATTATTAAATTAGACAGAGTAATTACTTTTGTACTATTTCTTCGTTATTTAAAAGTAAATGAGTAGATAAACAAAATTATTGAAATGTTGAATATTTAATAAAATAGAAAAAAAAAGTTTCATCATGTACCAAGCAAAAACCAACACAAATAGCTTACAGGTAAATAAGCACATTTTATTGTTACTTAAAAAAAAAATATTTTTCTCTTTTTTTTTCTTGTAATTTCCTAATTCATCATTTGTAATTGAAAAGTTTAAATGGAAAATATATTTTTCCTGTTCATTCAAAATGAAGTAATTCACTAATGGAATGTTCATTTTTGATTGATTACTTCCATTTAGTAAAATGCTTTATGGTACTTAGGTTTATGACAAATATCAAACTCTAAAATTTCTAAGATTTTGGAAATTTTAATTTAAAGTAATTTTTAAAAGTAAAAATTTGCTTGCAATATGCACGTATTATCTGATAGTTTTGACAGCAAAAACTTGTTAATAACTTCCGATTTTAATATAATAAATCATATAGCACCAATGATCAAAAATAATGCAGCAATATTTGAAATATTTTTTTGCAAAATAAAATACACTTTATCTATTAAAAAAAAAAGCAATAACCGTATTAGAAATGGTTCAGCTATCCGGTAGCAAAAACCGGAGCCGGATAGTTTAGTAATCCGGTTGTAAGTTAAAAAGAAAACGAAAAAGTAATAGAAATAGAATAAACGAAGAGAAATGGAGGTTTTTTTTTTCATTTCATGCTAAATAAACGAATAAATAAATTCGCTAATCAATCATTTAAAATGTATGCATTTACTGATCAACTCATGTATTGATTAAGTTATCACCTCAAGCACAGTGATAAAGTTATGAGTAACATTCGGTATAATAGAATTTTAAGAAATCATTATTAATGTAATTTCATACGAACGATAATACTTTCATTAATTTCTCTTTCCTTTTACTTTTACTTGTATGACATGAATGTTAGCAGTAATTTGATGGAATTCATACTTAACTTTGTATACAATGAAAAAAGTAATTATATTACTCAAACTGCCAGTTAGCACTGAACAGATAATGCAATATCATGACCTTTTTTAAAGCATAATTAATGCTTTTGCTAATCAATTTACTGCTGGATTAAAAAAATATATACATGCGAAGGTTTCAATACTTTTTAACACTTACTTTATAACTTATTTATGCTTTTAATTTCCACTGTAATTCTTTTTCTAAAAATTTTAAGTTTCATTTATTGCTTTGCGGGAATTTATCATAAAAGTTTACTTTTTCTTTTGAATATTTGTAATAATTATTTTCTCAAATAGTAATGGATAATGTATTTTTTGTTTTTATGAAAGTTTGACTTTTCCGGATATTATCCTAATTATTTTTCAATTATAACATTTTTGAAATTAATCATTTTTTCTTTAAAAATTATTTACGATGCAAATTTAACTGTCTACTTTCTTAACCTTTATTTATCATGAATTTCTTAGAGTAATCAATCATGCGTAACTGGCGGCTTTGTCAAATCATTTCCGGTTATGCATTTTCCGTAATATTTAGAGGAAAAATTGAAATTTCTTGGAATCATAAAAATAAATCATTCAAACTGATTCAGCATATTTTCTCAATTATCATATCATTTATACTAAAATATATGAAAATTCATTGAAATTAACATGAATGCCAGACATACATGCATGCATGCAAGCATATTTAAGTAATTTGTGCAAGCAAATGCATGTCTGTAGGTGAATATGTATGAGTGGTTCTTGAATGTGGGCAGATAGATATGCATGTGAATGTATGTGTATGTGAGTGTGTGAATGTGTAATGGTAATGTATATGTATGCAATATGCATGTGAACATATGTGTATGTGAGTGCATGAATGCGTGCTGGCAATGTATTTGTAGGTGTGTATGTGACATGCTTGTTAATGTATGTATATTTGAGTTTATTATGTGTAATATAATATGTGTGGGTGTATCCTTATAGATTATATATATGTAGGTATGTGTATGTGTGTATGCGTATGTATGTGTATGTGTATGTATGTATGTGTATGTATATTTGCATGTGTATGTAGGTGTTGGTGTGTATGTGTATGAAAAGATAAGTATTTTAATAGATGTGAAAGAGGGTGTAAAGAAGTAGAAAGTGATGAGATGAAGAAGTTTAAAGAAAGGAAAGAAAATGAAAGAGTAAAGAGTTAGAAAGGAGGGACAGAAGTTGTGAGTAGCGATGCTGTCAGTTAGATTGCTCCCAGGCTGTTTTATCTTCGTTAGCACTCATTCCTCAGGTTGATATCATCTGTTTCAGCCTTTAGAGAGGAATTTTTAAGATGAATTATGATTATTACTTCTCTCTGTCTCTCTTCCTCTCTCCCTCTCCCTCTCCCTCTTCTACCCTCTTATCAATTTAGCATTCGTTTTCCATATATTTTCATGTTTTTTCTCTTTTTCTTTTCCCTACTTTTTGTTTAAAATCGTTAAAATTAAATTATTTTAAAAATTGAAAAAGAAAAAAAGAAAAAATGTAACAAAATATTGTTTTGATTGTATTATTTTTAATAAAAATTTTGCAAAAAAATATTTTGTCAAAAAGTTTTTAAGAAAATTTTATTGTTTTGTTTGAAAAAAAGTTTTTGTTATTCTGTTCTTTAGTCGCACTTTTTCATGTTTTTTTTTCTTTCCTGAAAAGAAAAATATTATGTGAAATGAATTGTTAGAGAAGAGAAACGAAGAAGAAGAGAAAATACGGAAGAATAATTTTGTTCTCTTGTTGTTAAATGGATATTAGAAAGAGAGAGAGGGAGGGGAAGGGAGAGAGAGAGAGAGAGAGATAGAGGGGTACAAGCTAGAATTTGATTTCATTAAGACTTTAGAGGAATGATTAGAAAATGAACTGTTTGACAGATATTTTTATGAAGTGATCGACAATTTTTGTTAGCTAATTTGAGCGTTGTGAAAAAAAAATTGAAAATTACGTTAAATGTGTAATGGTATGGTAGCTTAACAGATCAATTACAATGTGAAGAAAGATAACAATAGCTTGAAGTGTAATTGCTATCATTTCCCTCCTCTTTCCTCCTTTTAATTTGACAAAATTTGAAAATTTTCGTTAAGTTTAGCGGAACTAATTGCGCTAAGTATGCAAATTTGTTTTCTTTTTAATGTATTTAAATTGCTGATCGCCATATTCAAATTAAATTTGAAAATTGATTTTGAAGAGTATAAATTTTTGAATTTCAAAATTTATATATAAATATGAAAGTAAGAAATGAAGAAAAAAGAATGAAAGAAATTTTAAATGATGAAGTGTTTACTGTTAAGAGTTTGTGATCCTTCTGATCGGCTTGAAAATCCTTCTTGCTTCTTATTTGTTTTTCATAATTATCATTTTATGAAGTAAAGGTTGAAAGCTTTGCAAAATTCGTACTCTAACTAATTTGATATATATTTTAATTATCATAATCACAATGATTATTATTATAGAAGGGTGTGAAATCTATTTCTTGAATTTATTAGATAAATCCTTAAAACGATATTTATTATTGCAAATCTCGTATTCTTCTTTGTGATAAACAATGATAACCAAATAAGAATGAACGTATTGTAGCGTTTCTTCGATGATTTATTATCCACAATAATGATAAGTATAATTATAATCCTAAAATTATTTAATTGTTATTTAAAATTGTCTTTATTGGTCTTTTATATCAAACAATGTCAAGACGGTACAAATTTTTAAACTAACTTTCATTATTATAATTTTTTTGCTGTATGATTAATTGCAATTATGACATTAATGAAATTGATTACATCAAGAAGTCATCAATGTTACTTTCATTTTTTTATCAATTTTGTTTTAATCATCCATTTGTTTGTTATTTCAATATAATAAACTGATCGTTAAATATTTAATGGAAAATATAGAAGAAAGGCTGATAAGTTTATTGATTTATAAGATATTTTATTTAAAAAAATTTGGTAGATCAATTGATATATCGAAAGTACGTTTAGATCGAATTCAAATGTATGAGAAGCATTTAAAAGCTTTAATTTTATCTCTGTATATTTGACTGGCTAAAAATGTTTGATAGCGTATTAGCGTATAATTTAATATCCCAAATAGCTTATTTTGTAATATTTAGTAAATTTGAATATTAAGTGTATCAATATTAAGAAAATATTCATAGCTAAAGCAGAAAATTTCTTATAATTTAATAAATAGATAATATGACATATGCACGATAATATTGGCGTAGATCTTCGATTGATCACAAACTATAAATTTATCATTTTAATAAATTAATCAATTTTAATCGATCATTAATCTTATGCATAACATTGCCATAAATTTTCCATCGATCATAAATTTTACTACATTCTGGTGTAAAATTAAACAGATCAAATGAACTTTTACCATTGAACAGAGATTTTGCACGTAATATTGACGTAAATTTTAGATTAAACACTAGTTTTACGTGCGATTTTGATACTGATTTTCCACCCGCATAAACTCATTAATCTCAATTGATCACTTACGCGTGATTTCGATCTAAATTTATCATTAAAATAAATTCATCTCTGCAAAAATGCGCTAGACACTTTTTTCTTTCTTTTTTTAAATAACATATCAACTTTGAATGAAGAAAAAAAGATTTACGCAATTGTTGTCATATTTTATTGGAAAATAATGTTTTATTATTCATTTCCAATGAGTTACATCAAAGAGAAATCGAAATGTGAGATGAGTTTTTATAAATTAGAGCTAATAAATAATCACAACAATTTTCGAATCTTGAATTGATTCGTTTTTTTTCTTTGTTAAAAAAAATTCATTAACTTTTTATGATAGAAATAAAATTTCATTTGACAAATATCATTGATGTTCCTTTTTTTAATTTCTTAAAATTTTCTCAAAAAGTTTTTATGCATGTTAAATTTGCTATTAGTTGTAAGCTTAGTAATAATTACTTTACAATTTAAATATGAAATTGAGATGCAGTTTACATTAAACAGCAGTTAAAATTTTGAGTAAAAAATGAATTTTATGTTTTTTAAATAATTTAATGATAATATTTCTTTTTTTGTGAATAGATGAATATCATCGAATTTAATTCTCCGATATTTTATTTCGTGCAAATTACTTTTTCTATCACTCTCATTAATTATGAGCAACACATATGGTTGAGAAAAAAGTCATTAATTAACCATGAAATGAATATTTAAATCCTACAGAATTGAATAACAACAAATCATTCAATTCAACAAATTAATATATTGATTTCAGTTTGATTTTATCAAACTTCATTCCTATTTATCGAATTAGTATCAATTATTAAATAAAAATTGTAAGATTTCTGGATAAAAAAATTATTGCAAATCTTATTCTTTGTGATCCCTTTAAATTTTTGAATTCTGATGTTGGTTGCCTTCTAGCTGTATGCAAAACGAGAAATAACTCATGTCAGTTGTTTGAAGCAGAAAATGACAAATGAAGCTTAAACTTTAAACTATCCACAATCTCATATAGTTCATATCATCGTTGACAAATTTCCACCATTCACATTTTTATCATTCCTTTACCTCTCTTTTTTTTCCTCCTTTACTTCATTTATGTATTTATTATCGAATAATAATGGTAGTAAAATAATGCTATCAATAATAATGATAAGAATGTGTCAATAGTGATGATAATAATGATAATAATAATAATAATAACGATCACTAAATAATAATTGTTGAAATGAAATTTTTAATTTATTTTTATTGAAATTTATTTTTGTAATTAAATTTCTGTAGTAAGATTTTTAGATGATTTTGGAAGAAATTTCTTATGAACATATATATATATATATCAAGAATTTTTTAAATATTTACTGCTAAAATTGCAAGATAAGATTTAAAAATTTTCAATTAAAAAAATCACATTATTTTTCACTTGTGTTTTCACTTAATAAACACCTGCACGAAAACTTTTATACATACATACATTCATATACATATCCATGCACGTATACATACCTACATACATTTACGTACGTATCTACACAAGCATATACATATACATGTACGTACACCCATGTACACATACATGCACAGACACTCACGTACATATGCATAGACAGACAGACAGACACATACACTCACATACATATTGATCGAACTCTTCAGTTTTCGTTCTTTGCTTTGGCTCATAGACAGGAGGAATATCTTAGTTAACAAAGCTATTAGTTGAATTTCAGGGTTATCCTTCTTCTTGCCTTCCTCTTTTCCTCCCTTACCTTTTTTTACATTTTATCAGTAAGACGGATTCCGGAAATTGGTGCAAAAAAAAAAAAAAACGGAATTTCTTCCATCATCTAAAGACAGTATTTCAGAACATATAAAATGTTGCAAATTTTTATTATAATATTAATTTTGAACCATTTAAAGTTGATCGCTTGATAGCTGGTGAAAAATATCAGAATAATATGAATTACATGAAAAATATAAGATTAATTTTAATACAAGAGCAAACATTTTTCAGAACTGGTATCAAATCACGTGAAAGTTAATTCTCTCTCTCTCTCTCTCTCGCTCTCCTTTTCTCTCTATTTATTCTTATTAATGGATGTCACAAATGATTTGACATCTTAATTTTCTCTTTATAATAATTTTCTCTTCTATTCTTATTTCTCTCTCTCTCTCTCTCTTAAAATACTATACCAGACTGTGTAACTTAATTCCCAACCGAAAGAGAATCCGTAAGGTGAAAAATATCTCGAAATAAATTTAGAGAAAGAATAGAAGATCTTAACTTCCTATTTCTCTCTCTTCTCATCTTACCTCTCTCGTACCTTCGACTTTTCCCACGCTACTCTCTGATAATGTCTAGGTGGATGGACAGATATGTGTCGTTTTGCACGTACGCATCAGACGATATCTTTTCATCTAAGACAGTCCATCAAGTGGGTTGGTTCATTTACATGCAATGATAGCTTATCCAGTGGTCCACTTTCTCTTATCATCCATTCATTTCCATTTCCTCTCTCTCTAATTTATTTATCTCGAACATTTCATTTAGCTTAATTTATGTAATTTCATGCTTTTAGGTTACACACCTGGTATACTTATTCTTGTTGTTGATTAATTTAAAAATGATTAATTTACTCAATAAGAATAAAACTAGGTAAGATGGTGCGAAATATTGTTAAATATTTAAATACGAATATTCCTTTTGGAATAATTTACCAGAAAAAAAAATATATCTGAAAATATCTTCTTCCATAGTATTTTTTTTCCTTTTTTCATAAAATTTTTGAGATTGAAAAATTAGGACAAATGTTAGTTATGAACATTATTTTCCTGAATTTGATTCTAAATATTTGTCAACAGAAGTAGAAATTTTAAATTTTATCAAAATTCCGATTGTTTTTATTTTTTAATTTCTCCTCTTTTTTTTTCTAGCTATAATCGATAATATTATAATTGTTCGTTAGAAATGGAATTATAAAATGAAAAGATTGTAAAATGTTTTGTATTATTTTAGTACAGCAATGGGCGAAGATAATGGACCGGTTAGTTTACCTGAATCTGTTCTTGCTTCGGCTGCTAAGGTTGGTTCATTTTTTCTTTTCAATTTAAATGTATGCACTATATTATTATATATTATTAAAAATTATATATTTAATATGCGCCTAATATAGTTATATTTACATACTTGCGTATTTAATGCATATTTATTTGGATTTTCTTTTTTTATGTATGTATGTTGGATGTTTTTATTCACGTATCGCTTACGTAAATTTGTATTTGCTTGAATTTTGCCGTATATGTTTGTTTGCATTTATGAAAACGTTATGTTTACATAAGTTGTCTCCATAACATATGATTCTATATTTATATATAAATCTATTATATATGAGTTATTGATTATTTAAATAGAACTAAAGATAGAATAAAACTGAAATTGAAATAGGAAATTAAGTAATTGAAATGTAATAAGAAAAAGTGTAGTATAAGTTTTTTATGTCACATATAAAGAATGATGAAAATTTTTTATGAATTGTTAGTTCCACTTTAATCTCTTTTTCTAATAATACTGTTTTTTTTGCTGCTTCTTCAAAGAAAAACATGTATGTAATATCGTTAAATCTATTAGAAACAACAGCAATTTTTTTTTATTTTTTAAAAGCTGTAGTTACTTTTTAAATTTATTACCACTGAATGGAATCTTAGAATTTCTAGCACAAAATGCTGGCACAAAATTATTTTTCAAAAATGTTTTTTTTCTGAACTATTTTCATGCATATGCTATTGTAAAATATATTATGTATATATTTAAAACAGTAAGTTTAATCACTGATCTTTTGTTCAATCTTTAATCTTGCAATAAATATTTTAGACATTATCAGAAGATGAGCAAGAGAGTTCACAACATAATTCTGCTAATGATTCCGGCCACGAAACATCATCACCCGATTTACCATTAACACCAGTCGAGGAGGAAACCGTTTCTCCTGGTTATTTTCTTTTCATTTTTCAATTATCATAATCGTTTAAGTCAGTCGGAGTTAAATTACATCTAATACCTTTGAAATTAAAACCTTTCATTCATCATTAGAAAGGGAATTCCCAATAATCCATCTTCAGTTGTTTTATTTTTTATTAATAAGAATACGAAAAAGATTACCAAGAAGTGCTTCATTTCTTTTTTATATTCCTTATACAAGCCAAAGATCTATGAGCGGTTATAATTTAATCATATTACCGATGGATAGAATAGAATGATGGCAAAATGGATATAGAATTCTAATTTCTAGTTTACATTATCATATTATAATAGCATCTAAATTTAGAAAAATGAAAATTTCATGCAAATATTTTTTCAAATCATATAAAAAAAACTTGTTCTTACTAAGATTCAATCGTTTAGAGACATTTTTATCATTAATTAATTGGATAATCTAAGAAAATTATTCTTTATGAACGTCATAAATCTCAATAAGTTTGGGGATGCAGTTATGAAGATCATTCCGATTGTGTTGTATCGAATGTCTGTCCAATTACTGTTCACTTTTTTTTTCAGTGAAATTACTGATAGAACGGAGCTGTGCATTCATTAACCGCTTTACGGTGCTATCTGATTAAAATTGAGGATTTATTGCTTATTGAATTTAGTTCGTCATATTTTTCCAAAATTATATTTGCACGCAAAAATGATATGAATATCCATATATATATCCATATCCATACAATATATTATATGAGAATGCTCTGTTTTATAAATTGTAGGATAATTTTTTTACAAGTTTTTATTAAACTGTTTAAAAAAATTTTTTTTTTTCGTTTTTTTTCGAAACAGATTTTATCACTTTTGCTGAATTTCGGCTAAAAAAAGTTTTTGCGAACCTTTATCGAAAATTTAGGGAATTTTGATTTTTTTTTTCCTTTTCATTCAGGAAAAATTATCCACCATGAACGAGAGAAAATTAAAATGGGGGGCTATAGAACTGTTTAAGGAAACGCTTCAATTATTTTCACTTCTTTTTTCTCCTTCTTTTGGTCTCCAAATAAATAAGGATAAAAATTTCATTATCCTGCAGAAAATTTTCCAGTCATGAAGATGTTGAAAAAATGTTTCATTAGATTTTTTTAGAGGCGGAAAAAACTGGTGGCGACGATAAGACGTTGTGTCCGGGTGATGAATCCGAAGCAACATTTCGTATCCGTATTATTGCACCTGGTGCAGAGCCATTTGATTTACAGGTTAATATTGATTGAAATGCTTCATTTAAGTGAGAATATTAATTTCGAATTTAAATTAAATGTCAGTTTTTGTTGAATTTCTGAATTCATGGTTTCAGCGACACGCAAAAATGTCGAATCCATAATTTTAAGGTTTTATCGCACTAAATTACCTTTCTGTTTAATCTTTTTTTTCGGAATTTTCTTTTTTAAATTTGAAATATAATTGTTAAAATTAAAATATTCCTGAAAAAAATGAAGAAACCATCTATTTAACAAGCTAATTAATTAATAGTAGTTCTTAAAAGAGTTTTTTTAGGTCAGTTCGAATGAAATGGTGCAAGAATTACATCAGGTACTGTTAGAACGTGAAACGACATGTCATCGTACGTGTTTTAGTCTGCAATTAAACGGCGTTTCGTTGGATCATTTTACCGAACTGAAAAATGTTGCTGGTCTATCAGATGGATCTGTGTTAAAAGTTGTCGAAGGCAAGGATATGACTTCTTCCATTTCAATGTAAATTTGGTTGGGAATTCTTTGGAAAGTTAAAATATGCGAATATTATTTGGCGTGCGGTTTAAAGTTCAATTTCATTAAGTTACCGTTAAGCTCTGCATGTGTCATAATCGGAACTCAAAAAACAGTTGTGATTATGATGTATAGTTGTATCTGAGAGCTTTGGTATGAGCATATTTGTTGAATGTAAAAAGTGTTGAAAATGAAGGTTTGAAATTTATGTTAATTTATTAGAACATGGGAAGGTATTCGTAACTACCAGTACTTAAACAAAAAAAATAATAAATGCGAAATCGTTTTGGTGAAATATACCATTACATCGAATTTTTGTAATTCCTTTATGATAGAAATTTTTGCCAAAATATTAAATGGTTTATTCTAGAACCGTATACAACCCGAGAAGCTCGAATTCATGTTCGACATGTTCGTGATCTAATTCGTTCGCTTGATATGTCGGATGCTGTTAATGGTACTGATGGTGCATCATTATCATATCTTGCAACGATGACATTAGGAGATCGTAAAAAAAATGCTGATAAGTAAGTATTTCATTACAAAGCAGATTTTTTTAACAGTGAATAGATTGTTGGTTTGCTGAAGTTATTTAAAAAGAAAAGTGGAACTGTGGAAAGAAGTTTAAAATATATTTTTTAGATCGTCTGAATGTTCTCCTCCAGATTACATTCTACCAGGTTATAAAGAGCGTCCATTAATACCACTACTGCCAGCAATAAACGATCCGGTGTCAGCATTGAGAAGTTTGGCAATTTCATCGTTTAATCCACCACCAGGACATCGAAAATTGAAGGTTTCTATCAAGAACCATTTCTAAACTGCTTTGGGAAATTAATAAGTTTTGAGGAAGTGCGGCTAAAATTTAGAATATATTAATATTTAAAAATCTCAAGAAAAATTTTCTCATCACCCTACCTAAGTCGAACGTATTATATAGGGAGATGTTCTCTATTTGACAGTCGACACACGGGAAGGACGACGTTATCATATAACTTGTTGTACGAAAGGTTTTTATATCAATGCAACCACTGAAATGGGTTTCCAACCTACACCTTCACCGTCGCATAAGGCTATCCATCACTCACTGGTGGATTTGCTTTCATCGATCAGTATTTCGTTTAAACGAGCTATAGCATTGATTTTGAAGAAACGTTACGAAAAGCATATTTTCGAACGATTGCCAACGCCATATCAAGTATTGTCATTTCAATTTCCCTTATTTAAACCGCATTTATACACGTACAATTGTTAAAGGTATCTAAATGGAATTGCACTCGTTATAAGTAATTATATTTATTGATTTCAAATCCCTTGCACTATTTTTGGTGAGCGGTGATGTAGTTTTTTCCGTACAAGTTGAGGAAATTTGGAATTAAATGAAAAGGGTAAGTGGGAAGGATACTGCTGGGTAACTTTCAGAATTCCTTTGATTTCATTCCTCAGCTGTAGATACTAATACTTTTATAGGTAATTTCGTGGATTGCACCGATATTTGAACAAACTGAAGATGGAATTCGTGCAGAAGACGGTACGCAGCCTCATAAAATTGGTCTTGAAGATCATATTCCTGGACAAATTCGTGATTGGAATGAGGAGTTGCAAACAACTCACGAATTACCACGTGAAACACTCGGTGAACGGCTCATTCGGGAAAGAGCAATTTTTAAAATTCACAGCGATTTCGTTTCTGCTGCAATTAAAGTGATTATCACATCTAATTTAACCATATTCTTAGTAATACCAAAATTTGATATCTTTTTAAATTAGGTTGATGAATCACCAAGGATTTATTTTGTTTTTTATTCCTTACAAATAAATCATACGAGATACTAGTTGCAGTTTCGAATTTTTTTCTCAAATGTATAATAGTGGTAATGAAAAAGGTTCTGTAGTTTGTTACTGTTTAAGTTGCTCAATTAAGCTTGCTAAATTTTGATAAAAAGAGATCGCTTTATTCCAAATTACGATGTAATTGTTTTTCCGGGAGCGATGGCAGTTGTCGATGGGAATGTAGTTGCAATAAACCCAGCGGATGAACCGCGAACGCATATGTATATATGGAATAACATATTCTTTTCGCTTGGATTTGATGTTAAGGATCATTATAAGGTTGGGTCAGCATATTTGGTTGGATAAAATCCTAGTTTATCCTTATGTCATTATCATGATCCTAGTTTTCGATTCCTTGTTTTAGAATTTCAAAAGCATTTAAGTTCCTTAGAGTGGTAATTCAAACACTATTAGCTTGAAATTTTTAAGTTCTAATAGTCTATTTAGCATGTTCTTAAACACGATTCAAGGAAAAAGTTTCATATGTTGAAACAGTTTTATCGAAAATGGTTGCTTAATGAAATGAAATTTTGATACAGTTCTCATGGTTAATTCAGGAATTGGGAGGCGATGCAGCTGCTCACGCGGCAACATCGAATGATCTGCAAGGTGTACGAGCTTATACACAACTTGATAACCCAAAACTTTTTACTCTGGGTATGGTCATAGTTGACTACAGGGGATTTCGGTAATTATGTTTCTTTTTTAAGAATTAGGAGGATATTCATAAGCATACAGGGATATAATCTGATTTAGTGAAAGAATCTAGCTTTAATATTTAGTCATATGGAGCAACTCATAATTTATGATATTTTTATCTCAAAATTTTCCAAATAGTTGCTCATGAAGTTGTGTTGTTTATATGTAATGAATTTGTGCATAATTAAATAATGGATAAAATGCATTATAGAGTTACTGCGCAATCGATTATACCAGGTATTTTGGAGAGAGAACAGGAACAAAGTGTTGTTTATGGATCAGTCGATTTTGGAAAAACAGTTGTTAGCTCTGAAGTGATTCTTTCTTTTCAATAGCATCCAATGACTTACGTTTTAATTGACTATCAATAATAAATATTTTTCTTATTTCAGATTCTAGTAATTTAATTTGAATAAGTTGTACAAAAAAAAATTGAATCGTCGAAAATATATTGTTGAATTTGGTTTTTGATTTTAATGTAACTCAATTTACGCTTTTCTATTAACCATTTTAATAGGAGTATCACGATCTGCTATCGAAGACAGCAGAACAGTTGCGAATTTTACCTCATGAAGTTTATAATAGCAAGGATAATGGAAAAATTATTAAACTATGCTCATCTTTTGAAACTAAAGTAAGCATTTTTGTTGATTTTTCATTTCAGTGAGATTAGGACCAACATTAACGCATAGTGTTGTTTTTGGTTAATTTTTTTTAGAACTATTATTTTTATTTTACATCTCAATTCAATACTTAAAGAGAAAATATCCATAAATTTGTCGGTCTCCATATTTTTCTAAAGTACATAGAGAAGTATAAATTTGGAAATGGATGAATGGGATTCATAAAAAATGACTTGAATTTCCGGAAATAAAAGTTGAATTATTATTTGAGCGAAATAATTCCCTGCCCAGAAGATAAAAGACATTAAATGATCTGCTGTAATAGAGTTAAATCTCTTTGATTTTTAATGTATCTCAAGATATATCCTTTTTTTCAAGCAATTCACAATTGAGATAGATGTGGTAAACTAAAGTATAATACGTGTTTTAAAAAACAATAAATTAGTTTGTCAATTAATTGTTTTTTATTTTCAGGGTATTGTTGGAAACGATTCGCGGCATTATATTTTAGATCTATTGCGAACTTTTCCACCAGATGTGAATTATCTTGAAGGTGCAGAAGTAACAGATATTTGCAAGGCAAATGGATATCCACACACGTTTCCTCATAAACTTGCTTCACTGAGACAAGAATTAATTGAGGCTTTCGTCGAGTTTGTTTTTTTCGAATTTTACATTTTTGCTCTTATAAGGAGAACCTTCATAACAGCATTTGAGATAGTTGTTTAGCAATACGCATATCTAATTATGATACATGATATGCAAGTTCTAGCACAACTCGCCTACCTTTAATAACTGATCAAATAATTCTGATTTATATTAATATTAAAGGTCCCGTTATTTGATGTTTATTCGTATAGCTGCATATCATGTGCAGCAAAATAGATTGGGACTGTTGGCAGCGGAAGGTGATGGTGATACGAACGAAACGAGGGAGAAGGAAGATGAGGTTCTAGAACTAAAGAGATTGAGCGACACGGCGCAAGAAGAGGACGAAATTATAAGTAAAATCAAGGTATTTTAATTAAAATATTTTTGATTTTAACGTATTTTAGAAATTTAGAGTGAGGTTATTCAAAATATTGACAGAATGATATCGCGGTTTTTTCCTTGTTCTAGCCTCCTGTTATTTGTGTTCCGAATATATTCAAATGTATTGAAAAATATCCATCTCCCGTAAGTTAACTAATTTAGAGTTAGTATTTTTTAACATTGTTAATTTTCAGTCAATTTGAGACCAAAAAAAAATTCGTTAAGAAATCTAAAAATGAGACGTCTGATTACTATCACAAAGTAACTGTGTGATTCTGTGAATCTTGTCAATGATAACAGTATTTAAAATCGTTTTGAAATTACTACAGCTACAAATTACGATTACTGAATGTCATGATTTTTTTTTTGATAATTTATAAATCAGAAGAATGGAACTTGAAAATACCATTTCTTTTTTTGTAGAGCGAAATAACAGCTGATGTGAAGGTTGATGAAATACCATTGCTGGAAACTGAAGCAGCGAGAAAAATTATGGAAGAGGTCATTGATAGTGACGAAAAGAAATCTGACAGTTTTGATAAGGAAATATCTGAGCAGGTAATGTTGGGCTGCTCTATTGAGATTTTGCTATATGTGCAACCTTTTTATTTTCCTTGATTTTCAAATGATTTCAGATATTTGAAACTTAAGTTTGCTGAAATTTTCATAATTTTTATCATTCTCTTTTGAGAAAATGATCATTTATTATTTTGAAGATAATGGCAAAAGCAGCAAAGGCAGTAGGATCAATTCGTGCGGATGCATTTGATATCAGATTTAATCCGGATTGTTACTGTTCGACAGTACATCATGCCGATAGTGAAGATATTGCAAAGCAGCGACGTCTAGTAGCTGAAGCAGCGGAATTTTTAATTGTACAGGTATAAAATATATTGCTTTATTTTTCTTTTTTGTTGAATTTCGTTATGTAGAAAAATTTTTAATAGTGTTAATAACGTTAGTTATGGATCTTATGCAGTAGGATTTAGCAAGTTGATTGCTTTGTGTCATATTTAACTTGAAAGTAGTGCACTAATGCAGTGAATAATATTGATGATTCTAGAAGTAATCGTAATTAACAATTTCTTCAAATCAAATATATTATTATTTTCATCATAGCTAATATTTTATTTAGCAATTGCCAAATTTCGTTCGTGACTGTTTGCAACGTACGATAATGCCATTGGATGGTGCATCGCTCATAGATTCGTTACATTCACGGGGTATTAATATTCGATATCTGGGTAAATTGACGAAATATATTAAAAACATAAGGCAATTGACGTATCTTAAGGTAAGTGATCAATTTCTTATATGTTGTAATAAATTTTACTTGTGCTAATTTTGAGCGGCAGATATGTATGTGGCGTAATTAATGTTTATATATTCACATATTTATTGTCTAGAAATTTTTGTTTAGGAAAATGATTTCTTTCGCAAATTTGAAGATCCAGAATTTTTTCTTTGCTTCATATTACTTACCATCGTACTAAATGTGTTTAGTTGTTTGTCTCATGCATCTCAAAATTTTCACTTATTTGAGATTAATAACTAAAATTTTTGAATAAATTTTAGGTGATCTGTATTACTGAGGTGTTATGTCGATGTGCAAAACATATTTTCCGTGGCTATTTGCAACCTGTGTCAATAGCACATTCAGCAGCGGCAGTATCTCATTTCCTGAATTGTCTTCTGAGTCCATCAACTGAACCTCTGACATCATCGAATGAGGAAGTTAGTTTTGCTTTTGCTTTAATTTTTTTCCCTTAACTTTAATTGCAGCGTCAGATTTTAGATGTTTCATCCTTTTCTCAATTAGTCTTAAGTAAATGCATCCATTATAATGTAACTGCAGTAGTTGAATTTAAATTGAAACTGATTTACGATCGAGTTACTTACACGTTATTTCCAGTTATCAATGCCAATAAATGGCGTCAGAAAGTCACGATCATCGAAGCGTCGGAAACAGATGAACAATGGTAGTAAAGACAATGATAACTGGGCGCAAATGTCATCACATAAACTTTGGGAGCGGGTTAAATCAGACGCTGATTTTCATTATGCATTTACAGTTGATGAAGAAAATATTGATGCATGTCTGTCCACAGTTGGAATTCAAAAGACTTCTTTTTTACGTCGTTTTGCACAAATGGTTGGAATTCAGGTATTATTTCTATAATAATTTCTGTATAACGTATCTTGTCTGTGACAAGAAGAAGTTTTTGCATTAGCTTGTCTTTAACAAAAACACATTAAGATTTTATGTTAAGTTCCTAAAGTATTTTTTCATCCATCATCTCTAATAATTAATTCAGATGAAAAAAAGATCTTTAATAAGTTCTAGAAAATTTACGTTTTTGTTGCATGGAAGATAAAAGTTAGCAAAAAGATAATTCTTGTGATGTGTCATTTATAATTTTTTTAAGAAATGATTCATAATTTTTCTTTAGAATTTCAAGAGATAAAGCCATCTTTATGCTTTGTCTTCTGAAGAAAATACTATGAAGAAGGTAAGAATGAGCCAAATAAATGAATCATAGACTCAAAAGAAATTCAATTTTTTTAAGTAGAAATTTATTTTAATATTAGAAATTTTATTGGACTAAGGCATGCTTATTTTTAGGTGCTTTTGCGGGATTATAATTTAGAATCAGGAAAAAAATCTCAGTTATTCTCTGATGATGATATTCAAGGTTTATATTGTCAAGCGAAACATGTTGATCCAAAAGCTATGGATGCTCATAGTTTGTTCCTTTCTGGACAAACTAAAGTACAGCAAGGTATGTTTTATTTTGTAAATATTCACTCATGGAATAATTCTCTGTATTTTTGCATTTTTATACATAAACATGTATAAAAAGTTTTTTCTCTTTTTAGGTCAATTACGTGCAGGGTTTGATTTAGTATTAGAATCTCTTAATCTGATGAACACTGTCTATGGTGCGGTGCATTCCGATATGGCGCAATGTATGCGTTTACTTGCTCGTCTTTCATACATCCTTGGTGATCCATCTGAAGCACTATCACAGCAGCACAAAGCAACATTGATGAGTGAGCGCTGTAATGGCTTGGATAGTGCTAATACTGTTATCGAATATGTCAGTTTATTTCTTTATTTTTCTTTTTTATGAAAAATTTAGATCGCCTGAGAAATAATTATCTTTTTTAATGAATAGCGGAAGGTTTTATTTAAGGATTTCATTGATTTATTAATTTAGATTGTTGATTTAAAAAGGAACGGAAATGTAAACGGTTCTTTTTAAGTAATTTTCAAGTAAATTTATAGTAAAATACACTTTTTTGTGGTCGCATTATCCAAGGATCATTTATTTTCTTCTTTCTACACAATAACCTAATGGACAATAGCATAATACTTCTGTTTTATTTTTGGGGTTTTAAAAACAAATTGAAATATTTCAACTTTGCCTATCAACATCTATTTCGTATATCAGCACACTTTCGACATTTCGATTATATCTGCAAGTGTAGAAGACGTCATGTTTGAGGATTTTGCAATTGCTAGATCTTATAATTTAAGCATATTTTGTTCCAGTTAAATCTCGCTCATTTTTCGTTTGCAAATCTTCACATTGCTGCTGCATTGAAATTACTTTATCGAGCTCGTTATCTATTATTACTTATCCACGGTATGATTATTTAGCATTTCTTCTATCTTTAGAAGTCAGATATTAATTAGTAGACGATAGGACAATTTAAAAATCTTTTTATCAATATGGACTTTGCAGTTTTTACTTAATGAATTTGATGAACATTCTTTTGAAATTTTCCGTTTTTAATGAATATTCCTTTTTTTAGGAGAAAATCATCCGTTCATGGCCGAAATAGACGCTAATATTGGCGTAATATTATATGCCGTGCAAGAATTCGATGATGCATTGAAATTTCTCCATAATGCACTGAAATTGCATCTAATCTATTTGGAACCGCAAGCTTTGAAAACAGCGCTCATCTATCATTTGATGGCAAGAACATATTCATGTCGTGGAGATTTTCGCACTGCCTTACAAATGGAAAAGGTATTTTGGTAGATTAAAAAATATATATTTAGATTTTTTTCATTGTCTTTTTATAATTTAGAATTTTGAAAACATTGCGTAGATAGTTGATATCGAATTTTTTCATCAGTTCCCAAAAATTCTAGAAACAAAGTAGTAAAATTTCGGAGAAATTTGTATAATGGATTTCCAAACTTTTTGATCCAAAAGTCAATTTGATTTCTAATAAAGCAGATAAACTTTTTTTTCAAAAAAAAAAATTTACGCATTAAAATTTTTTAGGAAACGTTTATAATTTATTCGAAAACTTTTGGCAATGATCATGAGAAGACCAAGGAAAGCAGTGAGTGCTTGAAGCATTTGACACAACAGGCTGTTACTTTCCAAAAACGTATCAATGAGGCTAATCGGCAGGGATCTAGCAATATTGGACAGCTTCTCCCTGTTGAGGTATATTTATTTAAAGAGTTTTTGAATTAAAATTTGATATATGAAATTACTTCATCATACATAGATGGAGGAATTAAGTGTTTAAGGTAAGGCAAGGTAGTGTGTTTGGGTTACATGAATATTCCAATGCAGTATAAAAATTGAGACATTGATACGGTATAGTAACATTCGTTTAATTTAGTTCTAATTAAATTAAACTGAATTTTAATGGGCATCTTGTTTTCAGATTCATCGTCCATCATTACACAGTGTACTGGAAATATTGAATATATTAAATGGAATAATATTCATACAGCTAAAGGGTATTTCGACATCTTTAGAAGTCAGTGAAAGAAAGGTCGAAAGTGCTGCTAATGATGAGACATTGGAAAATGGGCCCAGTAAGACGGAAAAGGATGATAATAATGGTGATGCAGCAACAGTTTCTTCACAACCACAGATGGATACTATTAGCTCTATCATCAGCGGTACAGCACGTGTCATGCAAGAAGTTGCCTTAGATTAAATGATTTTAGGAAAGAAAAATATTGTACCATCAGTTTGCACTGTCAACCAGTTTTTAACTTGAAATATTGTGAAGTTTTTTTTTCCTTCTGCAAGGAAATAAGTTGATGTGATGAACTCGATGTAAAAGAAAGTTATAGTAGTTGGAAGAAAAAATATTTTCCAAAAGTTGACATTGAAATGCAAAGGGAAAATGAATTACGCAGATTACTGCGATGTTTAGATTAAAAATTTTTCTCCTTTTTCCTCATGACAGAGCTTGTAGTTATAGTGAAATATTTTTCATTAGTTCTGATGATAGCACTCAGATCAAATACTGCTCATCCTGTATTTCTGAAGTGTTCTTATTGCCAGTAGCTTTTTCGCGACTTTTTTTCGCCAGTTATTAGTATTCATTCTTGCTGCTCATTTGACTTTGTTGTTTTTTCTTTGATTTATCTATATTATTTTTTGCATTTGTCAAGTAGAAATTTTGAATAATAACTTAAATTATGCACACTTTTGTTATTACTGTTGCTAAAAGGCGAATCTCAGTTTGGATTGAAAGTTTCGACCTTGTTTCACGAGAATTTCAACAATTCCTGTGTTATTTGACTGGCATCAAAATTCATATAAATATTGTTTTTCCCCAATAATTTCACTGAAGAGAACTGTTGGATTCATGCAGCAATCGTGTCATTGTAATATTAATGCTATGATACACAAAGTCTGTAATCCTAGTTGTTGAAGCCACCTCATAGAATTTTTTCAATCCCTTTAACTATGTTACTTCATAGAAGAGAAGTAGAGGGAGAGAAAGAGGAGAAAAAAAGAGTAGCTTGGATCGGATGGATTTAGCTATTACATAACGGAAATGTGATGTGCATTGTTGAAATATAATTCAAATTTAAAGATTTGTCCTTTTTTTTACCATAAAAGTTAAATGTTTGTCATCTTCAATTTGAACTTTTCTCATCTGTTTGCTCAGTAATGTGCAATCATTTAACACAACATTTATGTTAGTGTCCATTTTGTCATTAAACAAAATTATAGTTTAATTGAATGCTACACATTTTATAAATTTCTTCTGATATGTGTAATACAGTTATTTATATGCGTGTGAATAATAATATATCATTCGAATACATATTATCCCGAGTTATCTATTATTTCTTGTTGTTATCCAAAAATAAATTGAAAGTATTAGAAGGCACAGACTTTGAGAAAAATGTTTCGATTGCTTATTGCTCTATTAATCATATATTTGAAAAAGTTGATGCATTCCTGATATCAGGAACATGTTCTGCTCCAAATTTCCTTTTTCAAATTCTAAACTCAAATTTATTATTACTCTTTGTAACGACTATACTTGGTGTCAATAGCATATTCAAACAATGCATCAGAATGAGTTATGATGAATTGGTTGGCTAATTACTTAGGTAGAGATAAGTCGAAAAGGATGATTGATTGCTGTGAGGGAATTTTTAAATGAATACTTCATATTTTTTTTTGAAAAGAGTGCAGACAAAAAATGATGCATCAGTTTGTGAAATATTTCGAAAATTTCAAATCTACTATTACAACACAATACTCTATAGTGAAGCAGTACCGGTAATATCCCACGCGTTTAACTGTAAGTCGCTTTTTTTCTTTGTTTTGAAGAAATCATTTTGTGCCCGTACTTGTAACTTTTTCTTCGTTTTTATAATCATTTACAGTCGATGGATTTAGTCTTAATTTTCTCCGTCGTTACTTATGCTTACTAAGTTTCCTTTTTTTTCATCCTCTGTGACCTCATTATCAAAGTTTTTGTTTTTCAGAATCCATCTGTGTGTATGTGTACGTATTTATGAGTTAAATGCGTGTAGTTATGTGTTTGGAAGGAATTTCACTGTCGAACGGAATATTCACGTATAGGTAACCGCTAAGAATAAACCAGTGTGACCTCATCTTTTATCTTTCTATATTTACGGTGAAATCCACTTGAGTAGATATTTTCAAAGGATGGAATCTACCTTTCATCACAGTAATTTAAATATAATTTGAAATAAATTATATTTAATTGTATGTGTCGTCGTCGTACCCGGAATTTCATGCTGATCATAGATTTACTAGACATTCTCAGTATGCTTAATTTCTTCAGTTACTTTTATCATTTTATTTATCAGTTAGATCATCTATCATAAGAATGATGTCGTTTCCTACCTAAAACTATAGAAAGATTGCAAAGGATATACAAACTATTCCATTATAAATTAAAATGATTTTAACAAAGCATTTTAAAAATTTTACATTTTTTCTGAAAATTTTATTTTGTTTTCAAGTTTTATCTTGATTAATAAAAATAAACAGTCATGAAAGCAATTTTTCAAAAAAAAAAAATCATTGACAATTCAGATTATAGAACACTACAAATGCTTTTCCCGTATAATTTGAATGTTCGAGGCAGATGAATATAAATCCGTAATTTTTTTCACGTATAGTGAGGGTAAAAAGGTAATCAAGATACTTATGTCGATCACTTATGATGATGTTATCAGTCACTTGAAACAAGTGTTCTTTTAAAATCACCCATAATCCTCTTGCAATTTGGTCCTGAGTTAAAATTCAGAAAGATTAGCATGTATTTCTAGATAGCGGATTTGATAAAGTCTAGAACTAAGAAATCAAAAAAAAGTGATAACATATGTACAGTAATGATTAAAAGAGTTGGTATAGGAATTATTCAATGAATTATTGAAAATGAAATGATTGAAAGAAGACATATAGTACACATGGACCGGCCATAAATAGATATTACGAATCTTTCGAGAAATCATAACTAAAGTTTCACATAGGGATAGCTAAAATTATTTTCTATAAAACGGAAAAAAACTTGTAAAGAAAGGCTGAGATTAGAAATCGCCACAGATTCAATCATGAGGAATAATGAGAGAGATTGCAGTTCAATGTTGTTAATATTTTACATCTTTCGATTTCTAATAAATATAAAACAAAACAAAGTTCATAAAGAATTTTTAACTAGATATTACGATAAACTCTGCAAGTCCTGACAGTAAAACATATGAGAGAATTATATTCTAAAGAGAATAAGAATTGTAATATCTTTTGATGGACAAATGGATTTAGAGAAGCTAATTTTTGAACTCCAATAATAATATATAAATTACATTAGCACCTATTAGTTTATCTTTACTATGCCTTTTTCAATTTTTGTCGTTTTCTAGTTGCATCAGCATAATCATCGTTAGGTGATAGACTACGTTGTGGCAATGATATGCTCGATAATCGAACAAATATTTCCTCCATGAAAGAGATGGCCTGAAATTTGAATTAAGTGAATGCAATTTTTACTAATGCAGAAAAATATCTCACAATGAATCTGCAGTAAACTCAAATCTCACGAATTTCCATGAGAAAAATGAAATATTTCGACAGGTTATTAAGAATCTAATCCCAAAAAAAAGCTTATAACCAGGATGTCATGCTCGAATAACACAAGCAAGCATATAAAATACTTACATATGAGTCAAGAGAACCATAAAATTGTAAAAAACAATTATAGCCTCCAGCTCGAGATTATATCTAATAACTTGCTATGATATTCCTCATTTCATTTCACATGTATATATGTAATAAACAATAAAAAAATAAGTAAAACCTTTTGATGATTGAAAAATAGATATGCAATAAGGAAGAAAAATGGAAGTGCGAAATAGCTGCCGCTTGATATTTCCACTTCAGATTTCCGCTGAAAACTTGATTGACTAAAAACTAAAAATTTGCAAAAAAAAAATATATATATATACAATGTCAATCACTAAGAGGCATGGAATATAAGAAAAGATTAAGTTCCAAAAATTTTCATTCAACAATCATAAAAGCATAATAACTACTAAAAAAATGTTCCAATTTTGATATGATTCAACCATGTCACGGACCAATGGAGAAAAAGTCAGTGGATTACAAAATGGATACTTTTAAGTAATTATACAACAAATACCCGTTAGAAATTAAAAAAGAAAAAACACAAAAAAATGGTAGAAAAAAGAAAAGAGGAAAAACTTGTTATAAAGAAATGATACAACTAACTTGTGGACGTACACTTAACGATACAGCTTTAAATGTTTCATTTGCAGCGAAGAAAACTTCGGCAGAATCCAGTTTTTGATTACCTGCACCATACATTGTCTCAAATCGAACCGAATATATCTTGAAAAAAATCATGACATGAGTTTAAAAGCGAAAAAATTTTTCTTATGTACAAAATTTCATTCTCAACAGAGGAGTAATGCATCATTTTCAGTAATGTACAATAAAAATTAAGAATATTGGAGAAAAGAACTTACTGAGTTATCCACTGTAGGAATTTCGAAGTAAAATACAGTAGATGGTGCCACAACGGTTGCTTGTTGAATTAAATTACCGCTTTTGTAAAGACCAATTTTATACTGCGGTGGTGAATTAATATCAATAAATACAACATCACCAGCAACATCTACTCGTTCGTCGATATGTGTCAATACGAAATCAATTCCATTAACATCTTCGGTATTAACCTAGACGCAAAATAACAGTGTTTTGTAAATAGCTACTTCCGTTTGACTACTCGAACAAAAAGAAGAATAGCAAATATGAAAAAATTTAAGCTTGGAAGATGCTATACAGTCTATCCATTAATTTAGTACGAAGACAGGTTTGACTGATAAATGAACAATATTCAATTAGCATAGTGGAAGTAAAAAATTCGCAACCACAAAGGTCTTTCATGCTTGAATACAGAACCAGTATTCTTCCTGAGAAAATATTTTTGCTTATCTTCTAACTAATCACTTGAAAACATACCATGATGTCATAATATTTTGGGTATGACTGCAAGCGTTGACCGCTCGGCGTTTTCAGTACCAACTGATAAACACACTTCGGATGAAGACCACGAATTCGATATTCACCATTTTCATTCGTTGTATCTTCCTCTTGCAATTGATTGCATTGTTCAGACACTGCTTCGACAGTCATTGCTGACACTGGTTGACCAGCTGGATATAAAACTTTGCCAAAAACACTGAAAGCTTTTTGTTAACATATCCAGTATGAAATAAACAATAAGTCCTAGAAATTCAGAAAGACGTACCGTGAGAATTATCTGAAAACAAACAGAAAAAAGAAGTTGATCAGATCAATATTGCTAAACTAATATTTTATTGTGATATATTTATACAAATCACGAGATTTGACACTTACCTATATGCAAATCGATGCCCTTTCAAATTTATTGTTTCAAATTCACCCTCTTTGATATTTACTGTTATTGATTTCGGATCAAATTTATACTCCTGTAGTATGGGACGTAAAAAATATTCTCCAGGTCGCTGAAAATAAATTCTGGACAATTTAATGATATAAAATGCGAGATGCAATGATTCCGAGTATTTAAGTTCGAACTCAATTTTAAGCTATTGTAAATGATCTATGGTAATTTTTTTACAATAAAAACCGTACAACAAGGTTAGATATATAATTAGTAGAAACGGATTGAAATCAAACACGCCTAGCACAAAATATCGAAATCTGAATTAAGACAAAGACGGAAAACTCACCAAGCCAACGAAGATGATTTTTCCAGTATTATCAATGAAGTTGTTCGAGCGGTAATTCTCAGCACCGCTTAAAGAAATAAGTACATTAGAAAGTGGCTCATCCGTTTCAGCATCAGTAGCAATAATGATCAGCTGTGACAGTTTTATGGCATTCAACACTCCTAGTTTCTCTGTTTTTTCAAATTTATATCCACTTTTATCGGCGACTATATCGAATTCTTTAACACTTCGCACTGGACCTATTCTGAAAATCAGAAATTACAAATTTTAAAGTATTTTATGCAATTGAAGAAGTTTTTGAGATGCGCAACCAATCTTTATCAATCATTAACCAAATGGAAGAGAATTTATGCAAGTTGATCTCATATCAAAATTCTGGACAGCGCAATTACCTAAATTTTCCGTCAGCATCGGTTATTGATTCAAGAATAACTTTTGGATCATTTTTGTGCAGTGAGCGGATATTCACGTCCTTGACAGCTGGTATCACTTGTCCTTCCAAAAAGATACCTTTATCAGCTTTGAAAGTTTTTTCATCCAAATGGCATTCAGCTAAAAGTAACAAGAAATTCGGTAAGTATTTAATAAAAAGTTTGATAAACACAGTAATTACCACAGAAGTAAAGAAATAAAAAGTAAAATGGTATTAAAAAACTTGCCATTGAACTTAAAAACATGAGAAGTTGGATTGAAAAGATAAGTTTTTGACTGAGGTGTAAGAGTGACAAGTGCATCAGCATCCAGTGACGATAAATAAAATGTGAACGATAATCTTTTTTCAGTTGAAGATGTCACCTAAATAATTAAGTTTGAAGTAAAACTTCTCAAGAAAACGATAAAAAGTTTGAATGATTAAGAAAAAATAAGCGTTCAAATTCTAACCATTTTTACAATGCCATCTAAATAATGTTACAGTGAGATTAAAAATTTCTTACAATCTTAAATATATCTTTACAACTCTTGCAAGCAAAATATAAAACTAGAATATTTCACGCGTTCGTATATCCAGCTGTACGATGATTCAATCTAATAAAGAGATAAAGCTCATAAAGTAATCCATAAGTACAAGAATTCCTATAATCTAAAATGTATACATGTTACATCCTCTCTACTTGGATTCATTGATTAACTGTATAATTATAAGTCGCTGAAGAGAAAGCAGAAAGGTTGAAAGATAAGTAAAGATACCGGAATCACTTGTTCATCGGTACTGGACTTGACGGACAAGGTAAAATCATTAAGCTGTTTCACTTTGTGATCTAATTCTATCGAAGCAGACGTCAGAAATTTTGAAGCAGAAGCAACAAGTGGGACTTCCTGTGGGATGCTAATTTCATATGACTGTTTGTCGAATTTATAACAAGCTTCAAATACGATAGTATAAATGCCGGCCAGTGGAATGCAGAAAGAAAAATGCCCAGCCGGTATATTAAGCGAACCACTGATTTGCGGTTTTTCCAACATACTCCACTTCTGGAATAGGACATTTTCTGAGATGCAGCGTTCTTACATATAATATTGATTATTTCTCAGTCAATTCTGATGAAAAGTTAAAAATATTAAATATATCAATGATATAATTTAAACCGCTTTAGCCGGATGTGACAACTGGGTTTTCGTTCGATATCCTACTTGACGAAATATGACGTTATTCAAATCAGCAGTTTCAATAACAACATCCATTTTTGTTTTTTCCCAACAAAATCGTTCGTTATCCATCATTTTCACTGCAAAATCAATTTAAATTATTTACAGTACAAAGCACGTTTTAGCTAAAAATACCTTAATTAAGTTTAATTAGAGTGGTTACATGAATCACTTACATTTATAGGAATCTGGAGCTACTTGATGAAAAATAAACTGATCAGTGCCTTCAAGGCTTTCTATCAATACTTCTTCTCTCCACAGTTCTATCTTCACAATATCACAGTCATCTGCAATAATCATCATTGAAATTACAAATAATATATCAAATGCTCAAATGCGAACATCAAAAATTCACAATAATTATTTCCAATTTGCTGAAAAAATTTTCAATAAACGAAAAAAAGTTGTAAGCGAGAAATGGTACTAAAAATTAAAGTATAACCATTCAGAAAAAAAGAGACTTTTCAGCAAGACAATGATCTAAGATCTAAGCTTGACTTAATCTTGTAAATAATGATGCAAACTTCAAAGCTCAGAAAATTTTCAATATTCTAAAGTACGATAACTGCAAAAAAACTTCAGAAAATACGAACCTATGCAGATGACGCTAACATTCAAATCGGTTCTGAATTGACTAAATAAAATATCAAGTACAGGACCCTTCGATAAATCGATTTCATGTTGTTTTGGGGTCAATATTAGATTATTTGCAGAAGAAACCTAAAATTAAATATAAAAAAAAAACGACTTAAAACTGCTTAACATTTCAATTCAAAATATGCGTTTATGAACAACAAAGAATAAGACCTTTGTAACATGATAATATTTTAGTATATAATATTTTAGTAGTCTCTTCACTTATTATGTCTATTACAACGTTGTATAGGTACTAAATGAATTAAAAAAGCCCAGCATCAAAAAGGAATGAAATTAAGAAATGGTTCTTTCCGATATATGGTTATAATTATTAACTGCAGTAAGCATGAACATATACTTAAGTAATGTTAAGCCTTCGTAAACAACAAGGTAAAGACTCCATGGAAATATATGTAATTTAAAAAAAAGGAAGGAAATAAAGAGCTTGAAACTGCACCGAAACGACGTATCTTCCAACTTCTTGCAAATTGCATATCTTTTCGCTGCTCTTTATATGCAATAACTTTACGGCTTTTGTTTGCTTATTTGTAAAAGTGATCGACATTATATGGTTAACACTTTCTTCCACACTCACCGTAACACATACGTCTACCCTGAAAAAATAAAAATATAACTAAAGTTAAAAAACTGTTAATTTCAACTAACGCACAACTTTAAAATGCGGTACCGCGTCAACTATAATTCTAATACCAAACATCTTACATTTTAAAATTCATTTATTTATTTGGTTCATTGATTCATCGTGATATCACTTTTACTTTAAGAATGATGAACGGGAAGAGAAAGGAAAGTCATCGAATAATTAAATATTTCTAAGGGCAAGTATGATTTACCTTTCGGCAACAATGTCCGGAATTTCAGCATTTTCTGCAGTCAACTTGATGTTTACCGTACTGAAATCAAAATGATCCTTTCGGGCAGTTATTGTGTAGTTTTCATCTTGTAAGTCGCCAAGTATATACCTAGAAAGAATATTAGACTAAACAGAACATGCCATGAAAATTTTTGAAAATAACATCACACGAAGAAAACAAGGCAATACAAAAAACACATGCAAACAATTTCAACTTGTTCCAATTTGTTCATGCCATTTTTCTAAAAGTTTTTAACTCTTAGCATCAAATGTAATCTTTGTTATTCTAGCAAAAAGTTTTGGTAAGTTAGAAATTACCGTCCATTGGCATCAGTTTTCCCTTTCATTTCACCATTTACATAAATAACTGCATCGACAACTGGCAATCCAGATAGGAGTACTTGACCTTTACTACTAAATCCAAGTGTGTTGAAGACAACCTTCAAATAGAAAAAGTATTACCAAATTGAAAATATTGAAAATAAAAAAAAATTGAAAATAAAAAAATAAAAAAGCTTATTGAAAATAAAAGTTAATTTGGTACTAATATTAACAAGATCTTCAGTACATGAACACATGATATACAACTTTCAGTGCGGCAAAACAGTGCTGAAAATAGCTAAAGCTACAATATTTGTACTTGACCTATAGATAATACAACATAAATATATAAAACTGGATTTTTATTCTGAGAAATATATAAATAATAGAAAATTATGGCGTAATCTTAACTTTTTCTATTTTAACATAGTATAAAAAACTGCAAAGACAGTGCAATTTATAAAATCAATATAATTTAAAAATCAAAAAAAAAATTTTTTTTAATTTGAAAAAAATCTGAAAAATTAAACCTTTTCTGCAGATGATCTCATCGTGATTTCCTTCAATTCCGGTGAAAAACTAAAACGAATTTTATCAGTGGAAAGAGATGGTTGGATGGTGTACAGTCCTGGCGGTAGGCACGGGAACTGAGCTATGCCTTTATTATCAGTCTTTATTTTGCAAACAAGTTTTCGATTAAATTTTTCTTCTTTTCCCATATCAGCCAATCCTTCGTTACAGTACGGTAGCTACAAAAGATAACAACAATGTTAAAGGTTTTCATAACTTATAGATTAATTACTAACACCGACTTGTAGAAAATATCAAAAATTTTTCAGTTTTTTATCAAATATGACTTAATATAGTAGGAAACGATATGTATCAAAAAAAAATCATAGCTATACATGCCATATATTGCATATATTATAAGAATAACAATTTCTAAATAATTTCAATGAGCAGATTACCAATAGATTTGGATCTGTAAAAATGAGTTTTGTAGAGATGAACTTTCCAATTTTTATATTACTGAAAATCATTTTTTAGCGATTGCAATATTAGAAAATTTTCGTAACTTGCCTTTACGATAGCTTTCGAATAAAGTGCTATGGAAACTCCAGCTACTTGATGCTTCTTAGATAAAACAGAAACTGTCAACAAATGTCCGGATATTTTCAGATCCGGTGATACGCGAACCGGTGATGTTGTAATCGACACTGGTACTTTATTAAGCTCAATGCATTCTGTGCTATCACTTGCGGTTGATACCTTCAGAGGAAAGATGAAACACAATTAGTAATAAGTTGTGCGGAGAACTAAAATTTAATATTAAAAATTCATCAAAGTGATCATGACACACACGTCTATTCCAACAATCCATCTATCGGTCCACATTTATTTATTTTAAAATAAAAACAAGAAACATTTTAACTAATATTAAGAAAAATATATAAAAGAGATAACTTACTAAATATTTTCCAGGCGATGCTCGAAATCTATATGTCCCATTGGTAGTCGTTTTTGTTTCCGATACAACAGTGCCATTTTCGGCAATAAGAATCAATGCAACATCTGCAGGACCATTGTCATCACTACTTCGTAGTATACCTTCGACAGCGAAAGCGTTCAAAACAAAATTTATATCCTCGCCTTTAGTGCATAAATCATTTTTCCCATCTACTTTCAGATTAAAAATACTTGGCTCTGAAATAAAGTTTTACAAACCTTCTTTTTTAAGAGAGAGAGAGAGAAAAAGTAACGAGAAAAGCGGAAAAAAGAGGATGAAACGACCAACAGAAAATGATTCAAAGAAATGTTTCATTGCTATAGAATCATTTTTCCTTTTACCATTTTAAAATATCGAGTGATTAAAAGTAAAAATAGTCTTGAAAAGAGCACTTACCAAAGAACCACCCATCTGGAGCGAAAAGACGTATGGAATAATCACCCTTGTTGTATACCGGAATCATATAATAACCATTCGTTGGACTGCATTCCGTTTCAAATTTCAAATTTCCTTCAGCAGTAAACAATTTAACCTACGAACAGATAAATTTAAGTTAAAAATGCCATCCATAAAAAAAAATGTACACAGAACCGTTTGAATTAAGATATACTTTATGCAAAATATCGTTCCCACTTGGCTGATTTCTTTGAAACTTTCGAATTTTTGATCTTTTAATAAATAAAAACCATTAGAAAATTAAATTAACATTCAATACTGCGTTAAAGCCTGCCAAATGATTCACTTCCGATTAGGGTTTTTGCTATATGATATCAAATTTTCAAACCTGTATTTTTGAATAATCGATCGGGACATCTTGTGATTTGACAAAACCTCCGCAACTGTAAACTTCACCTGATGCTGTTGAAAGGCATATAAAAACAAGTGTAACCCATTTAAGGGTATTTATATAACCCATATCTTAAATGCATGAAAACATTAGAATTTTCCCCAACTATATGTTCTTTTCCGCTTAATGGAGAAAACGGACAGCAATAATTAGTAGTTGTTATCGCAATAAGTAATAGCAGCATTATAAACCTGTAAGTGCAGTAACGATTGACATGATTAATTTTTTAATAACATGAAGTGAAATGAGAATATTTAATCATTACGAAAACAAGATCCTAATATTAAATACAACTGAGAGCCAAAGAATTCACAGCATATATTCTAGAAAACATCATTACAAATTTAAGAACAATAAAAAATAACTTGAGATAAATAAAAAAGTACTGAAAATAAAAGGAAGGAAGTTGAGGAAACAGATGTATTATCAATAACCAAATTCCTATAAAAAGATTTGGATGTCTAACAACAGTTACAACCTTATGAACTGTCACATACCCAGTTAGAGTGAGTGAAACAAAATGTAGTGGAATATATTAGAATTGAACAGTTTTAAACTATCAAATATCTGAAAGCAAGGTAATGTCGAAGCATAAAGACACGTTTTAGAAAGATACAAATAGTTCAATGAATGATTACCACAATCACCACGTATATGTAACTTTTCAAATTACCGACAGTTACAATGGTATTAGAAGATTGGATAGTCTCTTTCAGCGGCTGCTCGTTTCCCCTAATGAATGATCTTTTAAACAAAATTCGTACATTTAAAACCAGTGGAAATGAAAATCTGGTTGTAAAGAAAAACAAACTGCAGTAGAAACATTCCATCAGCTTCAGTAAAAAACTAGAAGCTGAACATATAATCTACTATATATAACCAAACTTAATAAAATTCACAAAATTTTAACGCGGTCATGACGTTTACTTAATAGTTCCACTTATCTTAAAATAATATTAGCACAATTTAAATATCAACGCGTGTGTTTAATTCAAATAATGGTTTACAGAATTTACATGATAACATGAAGTTTTCGTACTGTTCAATTTGTATAGTAGCAAGGTGTATACCGTGTTTGAAGCGTATAAGTCTACTAGCTATCTGCATTGTTTCGGCAGCTTTGTCTGGTTCATCTATAATAAAAATAAAGAAGAACTATAACTTAGCTAAAAGATAAAGCTATGTGGAATTTATAGTTAGGGGGTTCATTTAATAATTATTCATTTCATGAATAAACTCATAAGTCGATGCAGATCATTACATAATCTACTAATCATGTTATCAAGTAATTCTAACTTTTGCTTCTAGCCCATAACCATGCATTTGCTTTTACGTTTACCAAAACATATTTTATTTCTAAAGAATACTAGTTCTTCATATATTATTTTGGAATTTCTCAGAATCCGAGTCTATCTTCCTATTAGATCTAGTAATGGCAATAACACATACTATTATACAGGAATATTTAAACATTTAAAATATTATATAAAATACTAATGATATATTTAACACATATATAGATATATAAAATACTAATAATATATTTAACAGGAATATAAACTTGCCAAGCACTAATTCGTAAAAACAGATTGGTTTTACGTCTTTATAAACGAAAACATACCAATAGCTAAATGAACTGCTAAAGCTGTTTTGTCCATATTCAATGACCACACATGTAAGCTATGCAACGTTCGTACACCATTTATACTTAACAAATCACTTTGCAAGTTACCGTAATTGATATGTGCGGGTGTCCCTAAAAAATCAAAAACTCTGCAAATGACAAATTTGATTTTTAAGCACGATAAATCTGATAAAATAGAAATGATTTGAAAACAGATCAATTTCGACATTGAAAAAAATAAAAACTTGATTTTCCATGAACATCAAGTTTCGTTATTACCTTCCATCAATATGAAGAAAATATCACGAATTACAGTAACACTTGTGATAAATACGACTATAGAAAATAGGAAAGTGCATAAAGGATCAGCTAATTTCCAATCTGTAATCTGTAACAAACATAATACAGAAGTATATAAATTAGAGATCTATAACTTGAAAAACTGAAACATTTTATCTAAATTTGTAAACGAAGAAATCTTTTCTTCATTCTTTTTACCAATAAAAAGGATGGCGAAATACAATACTAATAAGAGCATATTTTCATTTTACCTTAATGACGATAGCAGCAGTAAGAACGCCAATACTTTGTATAAAATCGCCAAAGACATGGATAAAAGCCGCTCGTACATTCACATTGGTACTGAATTATGTAATTGATAAGTTGGAAAATATATCTTCTTCATCGGAATAGAATTCTTACTAATATTACATATTGATAAATTTGCTATTTAAAATACATTTTTGTGCTAACCAGTAAAATCTTCAAAAAAAAACCAAGTACCTACTGGCTGTGACTATGACCCATATCTTGTGAATGACTGCCACGAGAATATCGCAAAACGAGTCCCATAATAACATTAAATAATACCCCTGCACATGCCGTAACAATCATTGCATCTGCATCAACCTGAAATTACCATACCAAATAAAATTGCCAGATTTTATGAAAGAAAACTTAGCAATTGAAAAAATTTTTCAAATATGGCTAAAATTAGAAAAAACAATATTTAAATTTATCTTCGACAACTCATTTTCTACTACAACAGAAACTTTTGATAATGAAACAAAATTTATTCTCCAAAAAATATTACAAATTAATATCATATCGACTTGCAAATTCTTTTTCAAGTGCTATTTCTAGCACATAATTTCGATCTTATACATTACGAAATTTTATTAATTTCCACTTTACAACGATTATACTATACCAAATGTCCTAAGAAAGGCTCATACCATCGAGCGCATCTCTCGCACTGGACTATAAATCGCATATAACTCAATTTCGGCTTTTCGAAAGAATCCTATTATTCTAAGTAACCTTTCAATTAATTAATTTAAAATACCTTCGGTTGCTTTTTCGATGAACTAACCTTAAATTAAATTGCAGATTTAGTAATACCTAATATTGTTAAAACTTCACCGCGTAAGTTGACTAGTCTCAAAATTTCAATAGCTCAAATAATAAATTTTTCACTAAATTATAAAGAAAAGAAGATAAGAAATGATGTTATTATTATAGAAACAATAAACAAACAAACATCGAAATTATTAGTGATAATTCGTTGTAAAGCAAGCATTACAAGCATCGTCGTAAGAATCCATATAATTATAATCGATATTGTAGCACCCAAAATTTCCGCACGAAGAAAACCAAACGATAATCGGTGATTTGCTAGAATAATCATTGTAATATTTGAATGAACAATGTGAAAATAATTAGCATTTCTTAAATGTGTAATCAGTATATATATTGCCTGAAATTCAGTATTCACATTTTTTTCGGAAAATGCTAAATTGAGGAATAAAAAAGAAAAGGAGCTGTCTTTAATTAATAAAAAACCACGACCACTTTAAAACCGGAACATATCATTTGCCATTATTTCCACAGAAAAATACTGAAATAAAAATGAACCAGGAGAGCGTGCAAGCCGAATTGCTATAATAGATATAATGAAGGAGAGCAAGTCACTTAGCATATGTCCAGCGTCGGTCATTATCGCTAAACTACGAGCCAACACACCACCGCTGAATTCAGCAATAATAAAAATAGCACTTAAAATTGCCACCACTACTAATGATCGTTCAGCTCTTCGATCCTGAAAATATGTGAAATCTTTATTTGATCATAATTAACCTTATTTTTAATTATAATTACTGCGCAAATTGATTAAATTTTTAAAATATGTAAATGTGAACAACGTGTACAGTATATAAGATTGATATTTTGTGCGAGTGCAACTTTCAGCTAAAGAGTTCATCATGTTAAGTAGGTACAACAAAATAACATCTGTTGATTTCAAAAACAATTTATGATAGCATAAAAGATTCAAAATCTCAACTAGATTTTGGATTTAAAAAAAATCAAATTTAAGAAAAATAACAAGGAACTAGCAGAAACTTATCAGTCGCGAATAACTTGAATCCGCACACTATTCTGTCATTTTAAAAATGAGAATAACATCTAGCTAGTGAAATATGACTAATATAATACGACTAAGAAAATGACTTAAATTTCATGGAGAATAATTTGGTCGATATGAACAGAATAAAGTAATCGATATAACATGACCATAACGTCAGCAAGATCAATGAAAAATGTGATCAGTATATATATATTTCCACTGTCTTTGATACTTTGATGTACAGTAACTTAATATTCACTAGGTTTTTGAAAACAAAATATTTGAATTATTAAATGATATAAGAATTGTTAAGTGATTAAGATAAGAAAAACATACTTCTTTTTGGGATAACAATAAAAAATGACAGTGCTCCTGTAGATAGGAATAATCAACTGATTCATCATAACTATCTTGATCATTATAAATTGCATCGCGATCACCGTTGTTACCATTAGAATTATTATTTATCCTTCCCCATAATGTCCTCAACATTTCCCTGCAACAAATATATTTAAATACATATTAAACGATTATGAAAGACAATAAATATCAAAAATACTCGACTTCTAATCAATTTCATAAAGAAAAACCCGGATATAAACATCTAGCTTCACCAAAAAGACACCTATCCTAATCATCAATTAACAGGTAACATTACTTTAATAGTAATAATACGGCCCAATCATGAAAACAGCTATCCTGAATAGGAAAGCGGTGTTTGTTAATGCAATATGAATCGGCGATATGAGTGGAACGTTTTCATCAATGAATGATCAGTTCATTAATTAAAGTATGTTAAGGCTTCTTTTTTCGTTTTCTTTTTCTCACCTTTGATTTGAAATTAAGTTTCATTTGTAACATTGGTCACAATATTGATTATCAAATATTACTTCATTTCTGTAAGTAAATTTAAATTAAAAAAATTTCACAACTGAATAAATGTTATGGATAGTCATTTCATTATTTCATAACGCAGTATGGACGTTATACATTAAAACTAAAATAATTTTTCCTTTTTCTTTTCATACCGTAAATTTTCGTAATAAATTTTAATCTAAATTAAATTTCTAATTTTTATAGAATATTATTGACAGTTATACTAAAAATATTTTTTAATGGGTTCATTTGAAGATTTAATTATTTTAATTAGATAATTAATAAAAAAGCATGATGAAAGATTAATAATTATATAGAAAGAAATAAACAAAAAATGATTATTCTAAAATTCGGTATTCTTTCTCAAATTCTTTCGTTTTAATTTTTTGGAATTTGAAATGCTATGATTACTGTGGTCAATATTTTTATTCAATATTTCTATCGGTATTAAATGATCATCAAGAGTGAACGTATTATCGATTTTGTATGATCGATATCATCGAAATATTCAAGAAAGACACGTATGATCAAAGTTTTTTTTTTTCAAAATGATTTGATTTTTTCATCGAAAAAGAACCTTGAAAATTTGGATTGTCATCATGTACTTATAGTAGCATTTAATTTTTTAGTAATGAATCATCAAAGGAAAAATAACGTTTTTATAGTTTGTAAATTAATTCAAAGCAAAAGTGATTGTGAGATTCCTGAAAACGATCAAATCTTTTCGCTTCCAATTATTGAATAATATTGAAAATTAGCTGTTATCACTATAGATAATATGATAATGTTATTTAAATAGTTAATCAATTACAATTAATAGTGAAGTAATGATAAGCATGATAAGGTGATATCAAATAAGCATAAACAGCGAATAAAATGAAAACTATAATTGACAAACTAATAAAAATTAATTGATTCATGATTCTCGTTAATCATTACTTATAATGATTAATATCATTCAAAGTCCCAGTAAAAAATATGCATGCGTGTTTTTATATCAATAATATCATGTTAATAATTTTCACATTCATAGATTTGATATCTTATCAATATCATTAGTTGTGATTTCTTGTTATCATTAGTTTGCTTTGTCTTCGAATGTTCGCTTATCCATTGATATTCTTCTATTTAATTATTTTCGGTATTAATTAATTTCTCTTCTTTTATTCTTTCTAGTTTTAGCTGCAATTTATAAAATCATAATCAGTCATATAATTGCTCGTTTACAACTTTTAGAAGCACGAAAATCAAGCTGTAAATACTCTTGAACAACTTTTCGTTTATCACTTTAAAATGATTGCGACCTTTTGATATTTCAACTGAAATTCCATTCCATATTTATGTTTATATGAAATTTCAAATTATGCCTTGAGCTAAATTTATCATGCATACTATATATTTGCATATATACCATATATTTATAAATAAAAATGGAAAGTAAATTTTAGATATACGGTAGAAAGGTAACATATATTTAGGGCATAAAATATCAACTAATAAATTTTCAACTTTACCTTCTACCTTTTCTAATATTTACTTTCCATTTGCATTTATTATTTTTTCTCAAATTTTTTTTTCGTTTGTTTATTCTTGTTTACTTTTTTTTATTTTTTAGTATTTATGTTTATTCAAGTAATTTCATATCCACTTTTGCAACTTTTCTTTAAATCGGTATGACGATAATCATATTCATACGTCAAGGAAAAATTTTTTTTTTCATTTGTTTACATAGCAAACAAATAAACAAACAAAAACTAGTTAATATTTATTAATAAGTATAATATATTCGAGAAATTTTGTGATATATTTCAGTGAAGGAGAAGAGGAAATTATCATGTGTAATCAAAATAAATGTTTAGTAAACATGTTGTAATAAATACTGATATGATGCAGGTGTGGACAGCAATTAACCGGTTAAGCGGCATTAATACATATATGTATATATTATTGCATAATGGTACTAATTATTCAAATCCTATTAACTATTGCAATTACATCTATACAAGGTAAGTAATTTTTATAGCAATGATTCAGTGAGATTAGAATAAATAAGGTGATATGGTGAAAAAAAATGAAATAACATGTTAATTTTAAATTTTCAATTAAAATTAACTTATTATTTCATATTCGTAAATTTATTAAATGTCATACTTTATTGGCATAAATTTTTTAAGTAAAACTCATAGTTAGCTGGTTAACGAAAAGAGAAAAAAGTTATCACATTCGTTTACTTAGTATTAAATCATATTAAGAAATGGAAATGCTATGAAAAAATGCCCTCCGATTACCTTATATTCCTGTTCAATATACTTATCTAATATTAAATTGTACTGAAATAAAAAAGAGGGAATCATTTATTTATTATATACTGGTAGTATCACATAAACAAAATCCGGATCATCCGTTTAAATCATTATCAAATATGAAATTACGATAATAATTCGATAAGATAATACGTAATAGCATTTACATATGATTATTATTATCATTATTACTATTACTATTACTATTATTTTTATTTATTATTACTATCAATTATTAATTAATTAATTATCATTATTAATTATTGATGATTACTAATAATTATAATTAATTATATTACGTTTTCAGTGAGCAAATAGAAAAATGAAATTTATATATGAAACTGCTTAGAAAAATTAGGTTAAGGCGAAATTTCGTTCGATTTTGCAATGACTTATTTACCATATGCATATATATTGCTAAACATTCCTTATAGATTATGGTACATTACAGTAACCGAGGTACATAAGGATATACTGATGTACCGTAATGTACGGAACTGGTACTTTCTGCATATCGATCATTACCACATAATCTAGAGATAAAATTTAATCAGCTGTAAAAAGATTGCACCAATAAAATATTAGTTAAAACAAGTGGTTGAAATTATTTTAAAAATTTTGAAGTAATGAGCAAATTTAACGATAACTTTTGTTTAGCAGAAAGTTATGGAACAGTTTTTGCACATTTATCCAAATACGTCCGTGGATGCTACTACACTAATTGGGCTCAGTATCGACAAGGTTCAGTGATATTTTAAATAGTTCTACTTCTATATGCAGTTAAAATAGTTTCAAACGAATGTATAGCTTTTCAAATTAAAATTAGAGAGAGATGTGAAAACTTCGATCCAAAAAAGAAAACTTAAAGCTATGCGAAACATAAATGGAAAATGAGCATCAACAATAAATCAAACGATCAAATTAAATATCCAACACAAATTTCATCTGCCATGATGATGTTTCTTGAACGCACATCACTTCAACATGCGTCATAGCTCCATGAACATATCAGGTAAAGAAAATAAGCAATCAAAATAAAGATCGTATTAAGAATGAGTTGCATTATTGATTGGTTTAATTCATTTAATATCAATTTAATATATTTTAATATTAAAGGAGGAAACAAATTCTTACCTGAAGATATTCCAAAAGGCCTATGCACTCATATCCTTTACGCATTCGCCAAAATTGATCAGGAAGGCACGTCAATGTAAGTTACAAATCGAAAATATGAATTACATTTTCGCACGTTGCTCGTATAGTGGACGTCAAAATTATTTCATATTTTGCTGAAGTAGTTACAAACTTGAAGCTTCCATATGTGACATTCAATGAGACACGTTGACTTTGCACAATCGTCTGTCAAGTTCAAAAGTTCAACTGTTAAACTGCTAACAGCAAATATTACTCATTTCTATAAGTTTCCTACTTCAATAACTCTCAACCTCAGGCCATTTGAATGGAACGATGAAGACACCGAATGGTCAAAAGGAATGTATTCACGTGTGATAAGGATGAAAAAGCACGATCCAGCGCTGAAAGTCCTTCTATCATACGGCGGCTACAATTTTGGGTCCTCAACCTTTACTGTTCGTTTCTAATTTTCTTTATTAGGTTTAAACATATTAACAACAGGATAACACGTCACACATTGCCATCTCTGAAATTTTCTAGATTCTTGATCAATCAATATCTCCATAGATTATCATAGATTTGATAATGAAAAATACTATTTAAGGCAATAGCAAAGTCAGCGGAAAAACGTGAACATTTCATTCAGTCAGCTATAGCATTTCTTCGCAAGTACAAATTTGATGGACTGGATCTCGATTGGGAATATCCAATTGGTGTAGCTCAAGCACATGCTAGACTTGTCAAGGTGAGCATTACTCCATCGCCAGCAAAGTTTGAAATTTTGCTTACCTGAAATTTATATCAAATACGCCAGCAAATTTCAATTCACATTCCAAGTGAGTTCTCCACGTGAATTAATTTTAAAGAAAACTGATATGTATCAGATTCCATCTAAGAAAGAACGTTGCAGGAACTAAAGGCAGCGTTTGTGGAAGAAGCCAGAAAATCGGGCAAACAACAATTACTTCTTACCGCTGCTGTATCAGCCGGAAAATCGACCATCGATGAAAGCTACAATATTCCGTCTCTTGCAAAGTAAGAATTTCTCTTTTCTATTCACCATAATTTGACGTTAAATTACGTGTAATAAAATTTCAATACATTTTAATGACATTAAATACTTATAGGAATTTCGATCTTCTATTTCTGATGTCGTATGATTTACACGGAAGTTGGGAAAACAACGTCGACTTACACGGAAGATTACGCCCAACAAAGGGAGGAACATTTGGAAACGACGTGCTAAATACTGTTAGTTCACGCCTCTTGACAGAATTTTTAGCCGTATGGTTTAACGAAGAGAAATTCTGGATTCTTGCAGAAATTCGCAGCAAGTTATTGGGCAAGTAACGGTATGCCAAAGCATAAAATAATCATTGGAATCCCGACGTATAGTCGAGGATGGACATTGAAGAATCCTTTGAAAACAAACATTGGAGCAAAAGGCAATCGTCCATCGTTACCATCGGCAACAAATCCCGATGGCGGTACTGCAGCCTATTGGGAGGTTTAATTCAAAGTTCTAATTTATCCTCATCCTACTGATGAATCCTTAAAATGCAACTTTTAATCAGTACAAATATTTTAAGATCTGCAAATATTTGAAAGAAGGTGGCAAGGAAACGGTAGATAGAGGAGCTGTTGGAGCGTATATGGTAAAAGGGAATCAATGGCACGGTTACGATAATGAAGAAACTATCAAAATCAAAGTAATTTCTATTACTTTAATAGTAAAAAGCGAAAAGCTTAAGAAGTGATTCAACCACATTGTAATTTTTATAAAATTGAAATTAATTTCGGTTACTAATAACAAAATACTTTCATTAATAATCGAATTCCAATTGTGTTGTGAGTTTGGAACAGTAAATGAAACAAGTTGTTGTTTCGCATTATCAAAAATGTTCAGATGAGATGGCTGAAGAAGGAAGGTTATGGCGGTGCCTTCATATGGACTCTTGATTTCGATGATTTCAAAGGTACAAGTTGTGGCAAAGGTCCATATCCACTCTTGAATGCTATCAATGATGAGCTTGGAAGAAGTTTCATATTTTGGGTGAGGAATACGAAGATCTCATAATTTGTCGCATGCTAGATTAATCTCGCTTATCTTGACTGGAACTTAGAAATTAAATTTGAATAATATGGCAAAATTCATAACAGAGTACTATATTTCATTAACTACCAATTTTTTAATGTTTATTCATTTCTCACAAGCGTCCTGAAAAGATAAACTAGGATGAGCCGGAATGGTCATATACTTTTCGATTAGTAATTGAAGATTTGTATTTGAGTAAACTAATCAGTAAGTGGATGAAAGTAAGAGTTTTGAAGTAGGCACGATTCTAGAATCTATCCGAAGACTCATTTATTGTTGTTGTCATTTCTTCTAAACTATGAGTTAAATTTCTGCTTTAGTTCTTTTTCCATGCGAGATTTTCAAATTTAAAAAATAATGGAATAATCATTTTCAGTCATCAGTGTTGACAAAATCAAATACTAAAATCTCAGAAAATAATGAAATTGAAACGACAACGGGTATTCTGAAGACCACTAGAAGAATTAAATTCAAAACGATAGCAACCTCTTTTAGAACACCACAAGGATCATTCGGTTTGTTATCCGTTCTACTGAAAATGCCGTTCTGGATCTCTTTTCTTAATTTGAACCTCCACAATAAAACAGGAAATACCTATTCGTAGATAAAATGAAATTAAGAAAAATGACCGTGCCGTCATGATATTTCAGATGTGAAATGTTTGGAGCCTTACGGTTTGTTCCGGCATCCGGACGATTGCCATTTGTTCATCCATTGCGCAAATAACTATCCATATGTGAAACAATGTCCACCATATACCTTTTTTAATGATAATATTAAAGTTTGCGATCACTTGACAAATGCATCTGATACATGCAAATGATTTGTTGTCCCCAAAATAAAAGTATTGTCAACCATATGGGCCGATCACATTCATAGACAATTCATATTATGAGGTAAATAAGTCTACAAAACATTTTTATGATTTTAGGATTTCTTTAGTATTAGATTACTTTGGTTTCCGATATTCCTACTGAATGAATCAGAGGATCTGAGGGAAAAAATTTGGTGTTTAAAGCGAAAGAAGTCTATGGCAAACCGCGGGAATGTCTACAACCTTCTTTTATTTGAAGTCTTAATATATGATAAAATTAAAATAGATTAATTGAAGTTTTATCTTGATGACAATCAGTATGATTGTTATAAAAATATCCATATCAATAGTAATTAATTCCGATTATTTATAAATTTTTCTAATCCTTTTCTTGCTACTTACGTACTTTTACTTAAAGCGATAGATATTTCCAGATTCATGGAACAAAAAATAAAACTATAAAGTTTTCTAGCTTATTTCACGTGAGACTTTTGTATAGAGCATTGAATATTTGATGAAGGTCAATCTGCTTACGGAGAATTTTCTATTCCGTTATGTTATAGACAATTCACAGAGTATTATCAATAATAGAATCTATTATTTGATAGATTTTTAGTTACTTGTTGATCTGGAGAATATGGAAATATTTGTTGAAGCAATAGCTATCGAGAGCGTTCCCTTCTCTGATTCTTTTTAAGGATTGCGTAGAAATAAAGATTTTATTAGAATTTCATCCTTCATAAAACGATTGCGAGAAATTATGAAGAATAATGATCATTGATTGGAATCGTTTGTTGAAGAGAAGTAATTCAGAAGAGTGAAAATACCCTAATCGTTTTTATGGGATTGATTCAGGAAAGTTCGGATGCTTAGGCTAACTGCTTGTTAGACACTGCAAGGACATAATTCTGCAAGGAAACTAATAGTTTGAAAAACAAAAATACCAAAAAATACTACGTAGGGATTCAGAAGGCTTGATGACAAAACTGTCCAAAGTGACATTAAATATTCCATTTGAGTTAATTAATACTAAGCTTTTATGGTAACTCATCATGGTAACTGAATTATGGTAATGGAGAAAATTAATCTTAGACAGTGGATTATAAGTTATTTATGAAATAATCATTAACGAAATTCATTGAAATCACATGCCAAATGAATAAGAATAACATATCTTATCATCTTTCAGCTGAAAATTCCCTCATCATAAAATCAATTATGTAATGATAGTTAAATTACTAAATAGTTTCGTGTAGTTTGAGTAAATAGTTTGATATTATAAAGTTAATTGGAAGATAACTATTATAAAAAAGTTTCGGATTTTCAACGTGGTCCAGAAGAGATTTGCTTGGATGTAGAAGATGGTGATAGTGTGATATGATATTAAAATACTTGAAAAAACTTTTACTACTAGTATAACCTGATAAGAAGTACCCGATCAGCTTAGATATCAGAAATTTAGATGAATAATACTCTCGAAATTAATAATAGACAAGCAAATTAAGAAATTACAAAGAAATAGTTGCTTCACGTTTTTTGACAAAATTAATTAACAAAAATAGTAATTAATTACGTGAATTCAAAATTTGCATAAATAAAAGAAATTTTACATTACTGTGACAATTATTCATTTAATTGAGAATATTTGAGGCAAATAATTTTCTACAAAAAAAATTCTGATAATTTTAAGATTTTTTGACTTCTAATGATTGGAATACTATTTTATTGTGTGTTATACTTGTTTCAGAATTTTTATTAAATTCCATTCTTATTAAAGTAAAATATATCCTGATAAAATGCCAGATTGTCCACATTTATATCTAATACTTTACATAAACTTGTTAGTATGATTAGGTAAGCAAATATTTCATGCAGTTTCTACAGTTTACAAGACATTTCTTTGGATTAGCAGTATTCGAATGTCTCAAATCGAATATGGTGAGTATTACTCGACCATTCGACTATCCAAATAGTTTCGAACTATATCACATGTGCTAAAGTAAAAGTAATCAGTTTGATAATCATCATCCTTACTAAATATGTTAAAATGCTTATCATCATTCACCATGAATCATTCCAAATGAATTTACTTCATGAATCGAGAAATGCAAGTTTAAGTTTCAATTATTCTAATCATTCTCATGGCTCACAGCTGAAAATATATAATATGATTTTTCAAATTTTTATCTGATAAACTTTATATCATGTTTATCACCAAATTTTCTCTCTTTCTCTTAATAAATAGTAGATACTGTAAAAGCATACAATAACAAAATTCTCGATAGATATAATAATAGTATTGTTATTCATGCTTTTCTAGCTATTCTTAATGCTTTTCCAGCTTGATGGCTACTTTTCATGTTTTTCCAGCTTTCCAGAAAATTCACGTGTTTTTCCCTTCTTTTTTCCAAAAGCCATTTCCCATATTTTTTCAGCTTATCTCATATTTCCCGTGTTTTTCCAGCTTTCCAGCTTTTCCTCGTGTTTTTCCAACATCTGAGTTATTTTCGATATTTTCTCAGCTTTTTATCAGAGATATTTACTATTTTCCAAACGAACAATGTTTTTGATAATAGGCGCTTTATAAAATGCCTAAGCATTGTAAACTTAACTTTTATTTTATACTTGAATATAGTTTAGCATTCGCTATAATTTCACGGCTATAATTTCTGTGTTTCGCTGCTTATCAATTACTTAACAATGATATCATTTTTCTACTTTTATATACTTATACTTATTTCTTCAAATCTCCTTCTTTTTTTGCTATTATTTTAGGTAGTTACAGCTTTCTAACTTACTCTGAAAACATCTTATAATTTACGAGTATTTCTTATTTGATCATTCCATAGTCATTCATAATTCATTCAAGAATTACATCATTTGATATAATGATTGGTAAAGATTCGAAAAAATGCCAAATTTTCGTTGAAAAGATATTTCGGAAATTTCAACTTTAAATTTATTATCAATTTCTTCTCAATGAATTTTATTATTAATCTTCCATACGTGCATATTTAGTCTCTTCCTGCAAACCTCCAATCTCGTCATTAATATAAGTTAATGTCAATTAATCATATCAATAAATATTGAAATGCAGAAGTGAACAACAACTCTCGAAAAGTAATATGAATTGGACTACGGTAATACTTTTCATTACACTTGCTCATGCAATTCCAACTGTAAGCAGTAAGCCTACGGTAGTTGATAAACCGTTCAACGAAACGACAGGTCAGCTTTATGAATATAAAAGTATCATTGAACATACAATTTGATCAAATCATTAGATTGATTTTAAGGCAAACATGGAAATTATCATCAACGGAAATCATATTGTACCGTAATCATTGCAATTATATCTTTACATATCATTCCAACCTAATCAATGATAGTCAATGATCATTCTGATAGTCAAATGAAAAAGAATGAATAGGAAATGCCATAAATTCTATTGAAGACTTGAAAAACTGATTTAAAATGAAATATTCTATTTGAATGAATTGTAAAGAAATGAAAATTTAGTCGACTTTGAAACATCTCTTCACGCTTATTTTAGGTTATGTTCGTGGATGCTACTACACTAACTGGGCTCAATATCGAAAAGGTTCAGTGATATCTGAAATTATTCCATTTTTATTTTAAAGATAAAATAGTTTTAAAGAAGTCCGTATAGGCCTTCGAATAAGAATTAGAAAGTTAATGCAAAGGCAAAGATAGTATTCTGCTGGAACATACATTGCAAAACGGATCGATTTAAAATGCATTTTCGAATTAAAGGAGAAGGCAGATTTTTACCGAAAGATATCCCAAAAGGCCTATGCACTCATATCCTTTACGCTTTTGCGAGAGTTGATCAGAAAGGCACGTCAATGTAAGTTACAAATTATATTTGTGATTGTAAATATGAATTAAGTTTTCGCAATTTTCCTCGTATAGTGGACGTCAAAATTATTTCACATTTTGCTGAAGTAGTTACAAACTTCAAAACCTTCCATACGTGACATTCAATGAGACACGTTGACGTCTGTCAAGTTCAAAAGTTCAATTCAACTGCTAACAGAAAATATCACTCATTTCTCTAAGTTTCCTACTTCAATAACTCTCAACCTCAGGCCATTCGAATGGAACGATGAAGACACCGAATGGTCAAAAGGAATGTATTCACGTGTGATAAGGATGAAAAAGCACGATCCGGCGCTGAAAGTCCTTCTATCATACGGCGGCTACAATTTTGGGTCCTCAACCTTTACTGTTCGTTTCTAATTTTCTTTAAGAGGCAATCACTAGAACTATTAACTCAGTACATAACTTAAATCTCAATACTCAACCAGATTACGAACACGTAACGTAACCTTATCGGCGATATTTTTCGTATTGGTGAAAAATGGTGAAAAATATTAGTGAAAAATGGTAAATCAATCGATGAATGGGTCAGAAAAGTCTTGTAATAGTTCATGAGAAACCTACCCTATGAATAATAAGACAAATAAAATGCTGGCCTTACAAATAATAAGACAGAAATCTTATGACTTTATGAATTAAGAACTAACCTTATGAATAATAGAATAGGCAGAATTTCAGATTACTCATAATATTTTGCTGGCTTGATGGAACATAATTTATTGCATTAATCATATATTTGTTAAACGAATTTTTTAATGTTTTAAAATTCTGCAAAATTCAGTGAAAATTTTGCAGTTAATGCCATCGACAGAAGACTTTGAAACTGCAACGGAAGAACCGGAAATTCCAGAAGATAATGAGGTTGAAGCAAGCACGAGTGTTATCGAACCTATTATAGAACCTACCGGTTTGTTGTTCCCGGTTAAAAAAAATTAAACAATCATAGAGAGATGAGAAGAAAGGAAATTCTCAGTATGATTTTTTTATGAGTAAAATTTTCAAAGCTAACTTATTACTTTTGTCTGTAAAAATTTGACAGGTACTACATTGGACATGAATCCCAAATAAATAACCGATATTTTATTTCTTCAGTATTACATGTAACCTCGTCCTCTTTTCTCCATCTTATGATAATCTGAAAAGTATGAAATGATAATTGTGCCCTGCTCTGATACTGAAATTCTATTTCAGATGATAAATGTCCCAGGCCTGATGATTTCCGCATCCCACTGATTGCCATTCGTTCATTCATTGCGCAAATAACCTTTCATTCGTGGTGCAATGTCGGCCGAATACCTTTTTCAATGCTCTAATCAAAGTTTGCGATCATATGATGAATGCGCCGCGCAGATGCAAATGACTTCTCGCTCTACCTGATAATTATTGGAGTAGAAATTTGGGATTAGAATGAAAATTCCAAAAAAAAAAAAATTAGATAGTGATAGTACCTTTAACTTATTTTACACTGAGCTATTATAACTTCGTAAATCACGTGATGCATAAATTTCTTTCAAAAAAAAAAAGAAATCTACAAAACGGAACTTGCTGAATTCTAGAGGTTGATTTGGCAGTTTTCTGATTTACAATTTTTTGAATTTGCAACTTTGCCTGAAGTGTTATTTGAAAGTTATTTTCGAATTTGAAATCTCTTCCAGAGAAACATAGCTATAAGATGAATAAATCAGGTTCAATTTAATTATTTCATTTAAATCACCAGTACATTCAAGCGAATATCAAAAGCACAGATAGCTAAAGTTAATTTACGAAATTTTTTCACAAGAAATTAAAATATAATTTATATAAATAAATAATAAATATCACATATTTGCTATTTAGGAATTACATTATCCAAAACAAGCATTGTACAGATAAAAAGATAAGCAAAAAATCAATATTAAAGTGCTAACTGATCAATCAATTAATCAACAAATGACTACTTTACGTCTTGCGTAATTTTACTTTAACATACTTGAAAAAAATTGTAAAAGTTCATCGGATTATCGACATTTTTCATCAACTGGCCGAGTTCATCGCTCTAATTTTTCAGTATTGCTCTATTCACATTCGTTATTATGAAAAAAAAAGAAAATTGCCTTTGCCGAATGAGAATGTGTTTGACAAAAATCAAAATGGATAAAAATGAGAATTCATGTTTTAATAAACATATATTATTAGTTCGAAAAATAAATAAATAGTAAACAAATGGAAGATGAAGCTATTCTGAGAAAATGAAAACATGACAAAATGAAAATTATTGCCTAACATTAGTATGAGAAAAAAAGTAATATTAATAGCAACATCATAACCTTTAGGTAAAGCAGTGAAAAGCTAATATACGACTTTATAATAATAGTATTCATTCAAACGTGTAAAGTTTAGATAGTTTAAAATAAAAACTTCATAAATCCTTGATTTTATGTGACAGTGATTCTGGAGTCAAAAGGTGAATTAGGACTTCTAGAGCTGTAATTTGTTTTAATTTAACACTTTCAATGTTTTTTGAAAAAGACTATTTTAAAATTCAAAGAAATTTGATATTCACCCAAATCAGAAAAATTTTTTCTCGAAACAATTTCAATCTTTGAATACATTTTTAAAATTTCACATATTATAATCATTCGAGAAAACATAATAAGCAACAACAAAAGATAAATATATCTCAGAAAAAGATTGCGTTAGGAAACAAGACTAGAAGTTCGAAAATATTTAAGGAAAAGAAATCACAGAATAGAAACACAGAGAAGAATAGCAAAAATAAAAAATATAGCCATATAATGTCAAAGTATAGGAGGATATAAATTAAAGTGCATATGTAAATGAAATTTATGTAAAATTATTCATTTGTGTATGTAGACGAGTCTAAATTTACTATTTATGTACATGGAACTGTACATGAAAACAAGTATAAATTTATGCTTTATATACAAAAAGTTAGAAATGCAATTCTAAACAGGAGTTATATTAGGAATATGCAGTTAAAAACTCTCCTGAGTAGATGATAAAACAAGCTTTACAAGCATTTTATCTTAATTTTATTGTGATGGTTGATTTATTAAAATTAAAAAAAATCATTCCAATCTGTAAGTGTTATTTTCTGACTAAAATAAAACCCGTGCTTAAACGTAAATTGTAAAAAAAATTTATAATTATAAAAAATTTGTTCGAGAGAAATAACATTTACGCTCCGACCTACGTTTCAATATTACTTTTAATAAAATGACGTTCGTAATTTGGCTTCGAGATAGTTTGCCGTTCTACAGCGATATTGTCAAGAATAATCTATTTTCTACTGTTTCATTATATCTCGGATGGGTAAAATTGCTAGCAATTCACATCTCCAAAATTAATGCTTAAAACGACAAGGGCAGAAATAAACAAAAGTATTTGACATTTATCCGGAGACTAGGAATATGTGACTAATTGGAAATGATCCAATTATTACAGTTATCAATTTCTGGAACAGCAAGAGTTCGCTTGCATGGTAACTCGGTTCAGCAAACTTATTGATCCGGAATCTTTGCCATTTTTGAAATCCATTTGTCTGAAACATGAATTTAAAATTTTGAAATAAAAATCAAACAGATCAAAAATTATGGGGAAGTAGTGAAACAAGAAATATCATGTTCTAAACTATTTCTATGATATTCGATCTATAACCATCACATACGAATTATAAATGAATTATAAGTGAAAAAAAAATTCTGTAAATAAATTAAAAGGGACTCTTTTTAGGATACTGCAACAATGCGTCTCACGTGTTTGTGATAACATCATTTGAATGGTATAATGTACTGAACAATGAAGCAGTTTCACTAAACTTCACGAATTTCCGCAACCAAATCAATTTTAACACTCTTCCACATACTGACACCGAGTGAAAGAGTCAAAACGATGCGATATTATATGTCAAATTCTGTGAACGATGGAGGGACATAAATGCCAAGTTGAATAATATTAGGCCGAGTCCACGTCGAGTAAAATAATTTGAAGAAATCTTCAAATTTTTACCTTCCGTCATTTTTCTTCATATCGTTCGTTAATCGAGTGGCTACTTCATGAAATAAAGTGTCAACGTTGGTTGCATCAAGCGCTGAAGTCTCGAGAAAATAATCAAAAGCATTAGCATCTGCAAAATTCTTTCCAATCCGTTCTGGTACCTCACGTTCATCTTCTTTGTCAATTTTATTTCCTAAAAAAATTCTGTAAATAACCTCATAATTTGCCCATTTGTTTCATGAAAAGTTATAAATTCAAAATATAACGGAAAACCGACAAATAACAGAATTATAAGAGATGTGAACAGCTACTATCTGCTTTAAATTTCGAAAAGCCATTCAACTCAGTTTTATTTATTACTGACCTACTAGGATTTTTAAAACCCGTCGATTAGCATATTGCTCGATCTCACCGAGCCATTCCGGTAAGCAGTCGAAACTTGGTTGGCATGCAACGTCATAAACTAATACTATGGCATGTGCAGACCGGTAATAACTTTGCGTAATTGAACGGAAACGTTCTTGTCCAGCCGTATCCCAAATTTGAAGCTGCAACGAAATCGATGCATACTCCAAATCGCTTTAAAAAAATTATTACTGTGCATTAGGATTTAATAGGGCTAAACAAAACAACCAAGAACCACCGACCATTTATCGCATTGGATATAATAAGAAAAACTGATTCTTATAAAATGAAAGAAAAATCCAAAATTTGATAAAATATCGATATAAAAATTCAACCTTTATTTTATCCTCATTAACTTTAACAGTTTTGATCATGAAATCAACGCCGATTGTAGCGCTTTGCCCAGGTGGGAAAATTCCCTAGAATGAAAAAAAAATTGGAAATAATTAAATATGCATGTTGATGCTAAAATTAAAATTTCCAAACTGGAACTAGGGAATATTACTTTCGTTATGCCACTCGAGAACTAATTCGCAAAACTTCAAATCTCTCATAAATAATAGTGCTAGAAATCAGAATTTGTAGCAATAGCATGCAGAATATATTCAGAGATGTTTTACAAGCATAAATAAACATGTTTAGTGGCATATAAATCACGTGATTATTTTAAACAATCACAAATTTGTCCACAATGCAACATTTTAAGATTTCCAAATCTCGAAAGACTATAAAACGATTAACTAATCTACTTTCTCATCGAGCATAATATATCACAAAAGTACTAAAAAACAAAAGAAGAAAACAAAAACACAACCTGAGTAAATTTACGCACAAGGCACGTTTTACCAACGCCAGCATTGCCAACAAGTACTACTTTGAATAAATATTTATAGTCTTCCATGCCACATTGAAGCCAAACTTCCTTTGCCAAATTCGAATACTAATAAATGAAACGCTTTGCTATCTTCAATAATCCACTAAATGGATTGATCCAACTGTCTTCCCTTTCTCTCTTCTTCTGGTCCCTTCTTCCCCTGAAAAAAAACATTGCATTTATATGGAATATATTTCAGTCAAAATTGCGTTATTCCAAAAAAAAAAAAATCATACTGATTTAACTTAATTACAAAGTTTAATGTAAAATTTTCAATTATTTATATTCAAATTCATTATCAAAAAAAGAGTCACAATGAAACAAAATCATTCGATAAACTATTCAGATAACATAAACAATTCTAAGAATCCGATAAACAACATGATGCATTCAAAAAATAAATTATAAATTTTATACTGATATCACGAAAAATTTGTTGACCGATATACACCTGATATTCACGAAAAACGGAATATCCGGAGAAATTAAAAGTCCAAAACAAATCACAATTTTGCGGAAAACAATCGAAAACAATCATATGAATCGGAAGTTAGAACAGCAAAGAGAACAGAGAAAGAACAGAGCACTGCCGAAACAGGTTCCGTCACACAGCGACTCCAGTGAGAAACCGCATGTTTGTCAATTTGAACTGAACACTGTGCAATTCTCGAGAATCTCAAATCTTTCTATTGTGTTTGTTTTCGGATTTTCACCACTCACTTTCCGGTTTCCGGATAATGTTGCAATTTCGGATGCTTCAGTTATTTACTTTCTCGAGAAATCAGGGACGCTTGATGAATAATGTAAATGCTCTAGTGTTTGGTTAGAAATTTGAAGTGAAAAGATTAGGTAGAACGTTGTTCTCAGTTAACGATAAGTAGGAAGAGTATATAGTACTTTAGAAAAATATATCATCATCATATTTGAAGAACGAAATTTAAAATTTAAATTAAATATCCAAAATGATAGGTAATGCATAAAAATTAATTATTAATTGGCTATCTAGTGGCAGAGTTAGTAGCAGCAATAAATTTATTTTTGTTTTACATCTGAAGGTTAAACAGAATTCAACAAAACTCATTTTATTATAAATGGATTCAGAAATAACTGCTGTTTCATCGAAGATCATCTGCATTGTCCAGAAATAATCAGCTTAATTAGCTATTTTTTCCATCGATTTCTGGATCTGAATTTGAATTCCAGGAAGAATCATACAAGTAAAAGGCTATCAAAACTATTTTATTAAACATATCTTTTCCATCTTGTTAAAAAAACCAAAACAAAAAATTTTTTATTTCAATTTGTAAATTTCTGTACAGAATTCTTAATTTTAATCGATAATCATATGCAGTACACTGAAATAAGAAAAGAGCAAAAGATAACGAATTACGAAGGATCGATTCAAAAGAGAAGGAAACTACACGTATTATCGCACAGATAATTTTTATCTTAAAAATTTTTTCAACTTTGATTGATTGACATTTTGCAGTATCGTTCGAAATTTCTAATGATAAATTTTTAGTTTTGGCAAAAAAAGAATTTGCTAAAAACTTTGTCCTTCGCTTTCCCAAACTAAAAGCGTTTCAAAGAAATACATTTTATAGTTTCAATAATATGAGAATACGTTCCAAATTAAATTATTAATATTTAAACAATTTCCATATTATTATTAATTTAAAAATAATCGTTGTGATACTATATGGTTTACGTATTTTATACGCACGTACGTTTTCACGTTTCAATTTTGCTGATAACGAATAATATAAGAGATTAATTGCAAATGTAAAAATGAATAATTAATGCATTGTTGTACAGTGTATCAAAAATGGAGATGAACTGACATTGTAGCATATTGAAAGATACCGAGAGATATCGGGTGCTAGTCTTTTTAACCCAGTAGAAGCACAGTAATGAAATTATCCATGAGAAGCTGGAATAAAATTAATATAACTTCAAATATCCCGTAACACTGAGAAATACCGGAAGGCAATTTCGTCTCACAAGAATCAAAAAACTCACCAGAATCATGGAAATCGTATGTTAAATTGCAATGCAATTAATTCCCAACTATTGTTTATCATTCCAGTAATACAAGTAATGATTAATGTTTGACTACCTGACATTAATTTTCCGAGTGTTTCAAGTTTTTTTCATTTTCTACCCTCGCGACAACAATTACACATTTCAAAATTTGAAAAAAATTTCAAAGTGATTGAGCATTTCAAAAATAAATCTTTTTATTTGTTATTTGTTGTAATGAAACAATAGGAATATTTATTTGTCACATAAAATGATAAATATCTAATGAAATAATTAGGATGTCAGGGAAAAAACAAAAGGCTAAATTTAAGAAGTAAAGATCGGAACAGTACTCGAACTCATAACTGAAATTCAAAGAGGAATAAAAAAAGACAATAAGAAATTCTCGAGAAATTCTCAAGAGGAAATAATTTTTTGACGGGCCAAAATTATTTCGCTAAATGCAATGCTTAAATATGCTTCTTTCTACTCTTTTTTTTCTTATTGTCTTTTATTCCTCTTTGAATTTCAGTTATGAGATCGAGTACTATTCCCATCTTTACTTCTTAAATTTAACCTTTAATTTTTTTCTTGACATCTAATTATTTCATTAGATATTTATCATTTTATGTGACAAATAAATATTCCTATTGTTTCATTACAACAAATAACAAATAAAAAAGATTTATTTTTGAAATGCTCAATCACTTTGAAATTTTTTTCAAATTTTGAAATGTGTAATTGTTGTCGCGAAGGTAGAAAATGAAAAAAACTTGAAACACTCGGAAAATTAATGTCAGGTAGTCAAACATTAATCATTACTTGTATTACTGGAATGATAAACAATAGTTGGGAATTAATTGCATTGCAATTTAACATACGATTTCCGTGATTTTGGTGAGTTTTTCGATTCTTGTGAGACGAAGTTGCCTTCCGGTATTTCTCAGTGTTACGGGATATTTGAAATTGTATTAATTTTATTCCAGCTTCTCATGGGTAATTTCATTACTGTGCTTCTACCGGGTTAAAAAGACTAGTATCCGGTACCTCTCGGTATCTTTCAATGCTCTTTGTCGTTAATTCATCTCATTCTTTTTACTCATTAATTCTTTTATTTCATTTTCAAATTTTCATCTTTTCATTCATGATTTATTTGTTCTTTTATGGATTAGAAAATTTTAATTGAGCTAAATTATCTGAAGCAAAGAAAATAAAAGAAAAAGAATAAATATAAAATTCCATCGCGAAAATTAGAAAAGTACGATCAATCAAATTTTATTTACCGTATCATTTGCTGTAAAAGTTATGTCATCTGAAGTGGAAATGTTTGAAATTGTTTTTATTACTAATACTGTAATATTATAGATCGAACAATGCAATACAGTACTTGCTATCAGCAGCAGTCACAAAAGCCATCGTCGCATATTGTCGTCTGGTCCGAGGACAGTTCAGTAATAGGTTCCTTGTGTGGATGCCTTCCGAAATTTACTGATTTCAAGTATTTATCAACCACATTATTGTCAAAATTTGCAACCTTAGGTCTATATTCTGATCTGGATTCGGATTCGGATCCGGTTGATTTGGATAACACGGAGCACGTCACTGGCAATAATGAAGTGGAAATAAATAAACAGTTGAAACCGGATTTTAGACGATATCATTGCTATAATAATCAAGGTAAAGCATTGAAAATATAAAAAAACAGTGAAGCAAAGTGAGCAGGAGAGAAAGAAAACGGAAGTGGAAGAATTTAAACTTAAAAAATTAGCTATATCGTCTGCTTGCTTATCTTTCTGGTTCATGAAAAAGGTAAGAAAGTGATTAATTCATGTCGAAAGGTAAAATTTCTATTCTATGCTAGAAATTCAAATTTTTTGATTCCTTAAATTTCACTGATAAAATATAATTTTCAATTTACGCGATCGAAATTAATGAATTATTTACTTTTCAAATCAAAAAGTGTTTAATCATTTTGCTAAGTTAACCCTAGAATAATAATAATAAAACTAAAATAGATTTGGTTGAAATAGTTTTATGTAAAATTCCTGCTTCTTTTTTATTTTGTATTTAAATACTTAAAGATTGATATTTAAATATTCTTGCCTTTTTCTCTAATTACGTCATTATTCATTTCAATTTTTTAGTGTTGCATAAATTTTTAGATCTAAATTGAAATATTCAATTTTGAATTTTCTATAATTTGTATTCAATAGCTTTTCAGTCTAATCAATTTTAACTGCTTTAACTTCTTTACCTTTCTGTTTTCCTTATTATTATCTCTTATAATAAAACTTTCATGTGGAAAAAAATTGAAATTAAAATTTCAATTTCAATTTCATATTATTTTGAAAGACGCTTGTATCTTCTAAGCATTGAAATATTTTGTAATTCTATCGATTTAACGCCGGATTTTAGAATGCAAATTCGTTTTCGGTTCTCTCATATTGTCAGTGTAATCAGGAATGCTTTCCGACTTTCAGGATTTATTTCATTTATACCACCTTGATATATTATAGATTCTTTGCTTCATGCATGCAGTATTAGCGTTGTACATCAAACTGCGAATTTGTTTCCAGAAATGAACATCCCCTTTATTTCTCTACTTCTCTCTCTCTCTCTCTCTCTCTCTCTCTCTCTCTCTCTCTAGAGAATAAATTTTCCAGAATATCGAAAATGCAATGAAAGTAGCAATTCCGCATTAAAAGCCTCATAAAGCTACGTTAAGTAAGAGGTTGTTCTTTTTTGTTTGAAATGACATGCAGTTTTTGCCATGACTTCCATAAATTTCCAAACGTTTCTTAACCGGAAATAGTAACTTTGAATAATTCCGAAGTGAAATAATTATCTTCCATTCGTCATTTTTCCTTCTTCTTCTTTAGTTTTTATCTAAGCATACATTTTATAGCTTTATAAATTCAGCTTTATCCTCTTTTCTTTGCTCTTACTTTAGCATAAACTGAAATTTGAAATTTCAAAACTTTCTCAGGTTTTGGCTAATATGATATTTTAAAGTAATGTTTTGCTTAGTATAGATCATCATAGTTTCATTATAATTTTTTTCTCTAAATTAATGAAGAGATTATTTTTCATTGGAATAAGATGATACCTGTTTACTTGAAAAATTGACCAAACCAGTTTACCTGGTTACCTGGCACCTTATCATTATTCTATTCATGGACCAATTTTATGGTTGTTTTGGTTGGTGTTTTGAGTGTCTTCGAAGTGTTATAACCTCAAATGGTAAACGATACGGTATGTGTTCTCAGAGTTGATAATATTTAATAAAAAAAGTCTTATATCAGGAATCTTATATTTTCCACCTTTCATAATTTGTAGCACTAATATTCTCTCTTTCTTTAGTTTAAAATTTTTATAACTTATGATTTTTACTGCATGATTTAACTAAAATTTTAAAAGGACAAATTGATTTATTTAATTAATTTCTTTTATATTTTAATTGGATTAAAGTATAGAAAGAAAGATTTATAATAAGAATCTTTCCTTATCACTTAAAGTATGATTATCAGTACATATAGTATCATTTACTGAATGAAAAATCGATAATAGTAATGAATAATAAAAGAGAAAGTTTACTAATACTGATAAATGAAGATCAGTTTGCATTCGAGAAATGTCAGCGTCACTGATATAAGTGATAAGAAGTGATTGATAACACAGACTGATTCAAACAGCAAAAAACGATGAAAGATTTTCAAATACTATAGAATTGTAAAAGAATGCGAAAAATGCTTTGGCCGAATATTGGGCCAATATTCTCAACTATACCGTTATGAGCAACAACAATGTTGTTTGTATAAATAGGATGAGCATTTTTGAGGCTTGGAGCTCCATGTGTAGCCCAGCGGGTATGTGCTATACCAACTGTGCTATTTGACATTTGCTATATTGGGCCAATAAAATTGCGTGAAATGAGCAGGGAAAAACGAATCCACGTAAATCGTAAAATAATGAAGATAATGTATCCACGTAAAATAATAGAAGGATAGACTGAAAGAAACGTAAATAGTCCACGTAAATTGTAGAGAAATAACGCTGAAAAATATGGATTGTTAAATAATTACATTAACTTTAAATGAAATACTCCGAATAAAATGTATAAGTTGAAAATATCGATATATTAGTACTTACTTCATTTTTGTATTTCTTTCAAAGGAAAAATCTATTTTTGGATGGAATGATAAGAGATAAGAGATGATAAGAAATGATAGGATGATAAGATGACTTGATATATAATGGAAGAAATAGAATATTTGAAATAAATTCTACAATTAATCAGGAAAATTTAACAAAATTTGATAACTTTCCGATCAAATAATATTTGAAATTTCATGAATACTTGATGAATAATATTTGAAACAAGCAAAAGAAGATGCAAAAAACTATTACTTGCTGAAAATAAATATTTCACACCTGTCTTAAGTTATCTGATCCAATTTGGTATAGCTGCAAATTTAATTACTTCGAATCAATTCTTGAATTAATCAGTTATACGAGAGAAAAAGAGTAATTCAATAGCTCAACTTGTAAAAAAGACTACAGCAATAATTAAACTTAGAGAAAAGAGTAATGCAGTAGTTGAATTTTGTGAAATTGAATTAACCTAAACTTCATACAAATCATTAAAATGGTCAAAGTTCATAATGATGGCATTTAGCTATTTATAGCTAATTTAACAAAATGTTCGCATTTTAAATTTTGTTCCATATTTTATTTTCAAACAACTTTCATAGCAACAAAGCTATCATTCATTCATTCTATTTTAGATTCGATCCTAAGTTATCATTCATTCATTCTATCGCAGTTAGCAAAGTTCAGGAAATAAACAAAATTTTGAAGGCTTCTATGTTTGACACTTATTATTGTCGATGTGAAATTTGAATGTGAAGATAAACTTTTATTATCAAATCAGTAGGGCAGTTTGATTTAAAGCCAATTATTATATCGAAAAAAAAACTTTCCATCTGTTTAAATTTATCATTGGATGTTTAAAACGATCATCGATCAAACATTAATTTTATTATCGATGAAATATTTGAAATAATTTTTGAATTAAATGATAATCCTTATCATATCTATTCTTATCTCAAATAATCTATAGATATTTTAAAAAAAATTTTTTTGCAAGTTAAAAACTATAAAAGTTATTCGAATAAAAATATGATAATTTGTAACAAGTATATCATACGATTATTCAGGATTACATATCATGATTTACTTATTGATTGTTGTACTATTTTATGATAGCATGTGCTAAATTGCAGATCATTTGAGAAATTTTTAAATTAAATCTGGAAAGTTTGTGAGATATTTTCAAATTCTGCATCTCAAATTTAATTTGTTCATTATCCGATAGTGAAAACTTTTGCAGTGCTTATAATGCATCGACCGAAACGAAGTTTTGAAATGGTACTACAAGAAGCATGCATACAGCATTATTCAGTGGAAACCATGAGAAATATTCATCAGACTGAAATTGTAAGCTAAAGCTAAAATTTATTGAAATTGAAATTGTATTAAATAAAAAAAAATTTTGCTAAAAAGTGATACTTGTGATAGTTGATTAAAATTTTTTCTGAAAGATTTCATTAATTTATCGTATACCTTCGTATTTTGTTATTTATCGTATACCTTTCTGTTTTTTGAATTAGATCTGAAATAATTTGTTAAGTTTAAAATTTTAAAGTAATACTTCGATTATCAGATGACTGCTAAATAATTGGATTATCAGATTATCAGATTTATTAGATGTGCAAAACTTCACATTTAGAAAATTGTATTAGTTGATCTTAAAGTTAAAAGAAAATGAGAAATTAGTAAAATAGATGTAAATTAAACTAATGGAATTTTTAGAAAAATAAATATTTAAATATTTTATGCAAATTTTTCACTGCAGAAAACTTTGTTTAATACTTTTAATAATAATTACTATGATGATTAAATACTATAGAGTTATTTACTCATTGTAATAATTATCATGATTTTGTATATAACTCATTAACAAAACTTTATTGTAATTTCAGCTATCATCAACACTCAAAAAATGATAACATTGATCACTACAATAACTATTATACTAACAATAATAATAGTGATAACGATTTCCTGTTCACCACAAATACGCTTATTCACGATAATTTCATTAGATCACCATCGATAGCGATAAATGCGACGTCGGAAAACTTCCGAAATCAAAATGTTCAGCAAACTTTTTATACCTTTCCTTAATTGTCTAACTGCAACTGTTTACTTTTTATATATTACTTAGAGACAAGATTAATTTAAAAACAATAAAAGTGTATTGGTTCAATAATTTTCTATTTGAAAATTTGAATCACTTTTTTTTTCTAAATTTCTATTTAAATTAGTCTTAGCTATAATTATTTTATTGGAAATTTTTTTTGTTTGAAATTGCGATTCGTTTTGATTTTTGATAAATTAATAAAATTTAAATTGGAAAATATTGAAGTTTGATCGAGGAATTCTGAAAATTTCGAATTTTAGTTAAATTAATGTAATTCATTGCATTAAATTTTTTGAATTAATTATGAAAAACTTTTATCAAAATGAAATTACTGATTTGTTGCCAGAAAAGAACAATCTCTTTCTTTCTCTACTTCTCTCTCTCTACAGAGTAAATTTTCTGAATATCCGGAAAAGTAATACAAAAGCGGTAAAACGGATTTGTCTCCAGAAATGAACACTTCCATCAAATTGTGGAAATTCTCAAGTTTTACTTAAATCAATATCATTTATCGTATTGAATCTTTTGAATTAATTATGAAAAACTTTTATCAAAAATATTTGAATTATTTCAAATTCTTTTTTGTTTTTTTCTTTTTCATTTCTCGCTTGTTATCATTGCAGTTTCTTCAACATTTGTATCATTTTTTTTTCTTTTGCTAAAAATTCATCTCTCATCATTTTCACTTAGTTTATTGTTTATCAATATGCAAACAATGATATCGTGTTTGATAATAACTATGATGTTTACTGTTTATCAATTTGCAACTAATGATATCGTGATTAATAATGATTATGAATTTTTTCTTTTTAGTCTTTTCTCTTAAAATCATTCATATCTTCAGTTCTAATATGTTTTGCAAGAATAATTACTTATTTTAATTTTGGAATTATTTCTATTTAAATACATATTAGTGATAAAGAATCGTTTTCAGTGGAATAAATCGAATACTTATCATTTTAATTTGTACTGATAACCAGTTTCATTTAAATATATCATACGTAGACATTACCTTGTTTACTAATATTTAAAATTTTGTAAAATTAGAAATTACAAATGCTATTGAGTGTGAAAATTTTGAAGAGAAGTACTTGTTTATTGATGATTACTGATTATTTGTTATCGTTTATCAAATAACTTAACTAGTCACCTTAAATATTTCAATACATGTATGGTAAATCAATCGATAAAAGCACATTTAATTAATCATAATTTTATTCATGAAATACAAAAGTTATAAAAAAGTATATTACAATTCAATAATTTCAATTCTACAAAAAAAAATGAAAAGAAAGAATAGAAGAAAGAAAAGAAGTAATTGAAATGAGAGTAAAAGTTTTATTATTTAACCGTAGTATATTTGAATTAAAAAAATTGAAATTTCATAAATTAAATACTTCTTCTTTCAAAGCAGATTCATTATTCAGTAATTTATATATTAATTTTTAAAATTTCTTTTACTCTATTTAAGTGAAAACTGCAAAGTTATGTTAATGCTATTTGCTAACATTTTACTTTTTCACGAAAAGTAATTAGGATAACGATAACAATAAATGATAGTGATAATATTTTAAAATTATTTTAAAATATTAAAATGAATTAAATTCTTCAACAATCTAAAAGAAACCAAAAAATGATACTATCTTTTATTACATTTAACTAATTAATGATGAATTATTATGATAAGAGAATCGTAAGTAACATTAACAGGTGGAAGAACGAGAAGAACGATTTCCACATATTTCAGCGGTGGATTTCTCGGATAATACACCCAATGTACAGCCAACATCAAATACCTGGAATAGAGATTTACTTGAAACCTGGAAATAAAAATTCTTAAGAAAGAACTCTCTAACTTAAATTTAACTTAAGTTATTTAATACTCATTTTATCTTGATATCATCTAATTAATTATTTGTTTAAGAGAAATATAAGACTATGGAAAATATAGGATTAAATATAACTTTTTTAATTTTAACTTTTTAACAGAAATTTCTCATCTCTTTTTTTTGCATTTTCAACCATACATTTCTTAGCATATATTTCATTTTCTTCTTTGTTTCTTTTAGCCAAAAGTATATTTGATATCACTGAAGAGTTTATTTCTATATTTGTTTTAGTGATTTATGCCTCGCCCAATACTTACTTTTTTTTTTTGGGCCATCATAAATAATACTTTCCTAGACTACCATAATTTTGGCTACTAATGAATCAATCAGCATAATACACATGTGAATTAAGACATGTCGAGTTAAAATATGAAAAAAAATAAGAAAACATCAAATTTTATTTTTGACGAATAATAATTTATCAGTTAAATTTTTACAGTAATTTAATTTGAAATGATAGTAAATAAATTTATGAAATTTCAAAAAAAAACACAATGACTAACTTGTGTGACAATATTATTAGCTTCAGTTTGCGTTTTATGTATTAATTTTAAATGAGTTTTTAAAAGTCGAACATTCCATGCAAAATTTTCCATTGCTCGATTAGCTTTTACACCACATAATCCAGCATTTGAACATAGCTGTGATAGCTCACTATTATATTCAGTGATACGTTTTGTTGCTGTTTCCAACTAAAATTCACCCACCTGTATTTCATAATTTAAATTCATTTATTTTCTCATTTTAAACTCATAAATACAATTTCATGTTCACTGAATGAATAGCAAATTATGTAATTAAAGTAATTGTAATAAGTAATGGGCAATGAAATTGCATGATATTATAATTCCATGTTAAATGATAATGATGAAATAATAGAAATGAAAAAGAAACGAATTAGTAAAATTAAATATTTGTTTACTCTTTCATTCCAATAGGTAATAATAAAAAAGATAAAGGAATAATTTTGAATATTTAAAAATAATTAATAAATTTGATATTTAAGTTTACTTATTCAAAAGTAACTTTGTCAATAAAATCATTCTCATTTCAGCTTATATCTTTCATTTTCGTTTTCCTTAAACAAACCTTTGTTAACAATGGCTCAGTATTGACCAGAATTTTTGCGCAAATATCTAGAAGTTCGGACATTGAATCGAAGGTTTTCTGCAGCTGTGCAGGAAATATGCCACGTGTTACAATCATTGGATACTGTAATTGGCATAACTGAGTACTGTAACAATACAGTAATTGATATTATCAGGATACGGTGGAGGGTATTTAATGAGGTTTATGGTTAATATGGTAACGATTTTTCGTTCAAATTATGCTACAATAAATATAGTAAATAAAAATTACTGATATTTTATAAATTATAGGTGGTTGATAAATATTCCGAAGTGTTGCAGTATTTATAACAACATTTATTAAAGACCTTAATGATGTTATATTCCGAATAATTCTTACTTTCAATAATTTAATTTCTTGCTTTAATTAATTAATTATAAATATAACGGATCCGATCAAAGCTTTTCTTCTCAAATAAATAAAATAAAAAATGACAGAAATTTGTTCAGAACTTGTATTTTGCAATTTATAATTAAAACTACGAGTATATATTATTAAATTGCAATTTAATATTAATGAGATTAGTAAGGATATGAAAAAGGAACTTTATATTAAAAAATTGATCTTACATTAATTTAAGGAGTTTTAAATAAAACTAATCAGTAAAATTAATAAAATTTCATTAATCAATAAAATTAATCGATTTTTCATGTTAAATAATCAAATTTAGAATAAAACAATTTCAGTTAGTTTCAAATTAGAAATTTAAAATTCAAATTATAGTTTTACTTGATAGATGAATTAATTTGCTGATTAGTAGTTCTACAATTTATTCATTATAAAATACGGTGTGATTTATAGTTTAATTACATAACGATTAAAAGATTATTTGTGATTTTGTATTAGTGATCAGGCTCATTTAGATAAATCAGTTTTTCTATATTTCATTAACACACAGTTTTATCGTCGCTGCATATCGCGAAACCTGGCAAATTATTCTTCGATTCGGTTCGATCATCGGATCTGTGAGAAAAACGTGGTGGCGATACTGCAAACATATCATTTGCATATTTTGAAAAAGAATTCTACATTAGTTTTACGAGAAAAAATTATTTCTTATTTAATAAATTTAATCCTGGATTATTTCAATTACTTAAGTTTTCTTGATCGATCAAGTAATACATTATTTAAATCATTATAATAATGATAAAATTTAATCAAAATTGAACGAAGACGAAAATGGAGTTTGCTATATCCAATCACTAAATTATATTTGTATTTAATAGGTTCATTCTTCAAGTTAAAATAAACTTACCTTAATTTCTCATTGTTCAAGTTAAACTTACTTGTACTTTAATCCGAAAGTTATTTATGAAGATAATCGAAAAAGTATCAGTATATTTTACGTATAATTGATTAATTTTTTTGAACTCAATGAATAAACTACTTGAACCTTTAAACTTGTAATAATTTTTATTGTTACTTTATCTGTCATCTATATTTTAAGACTCCAAAGTTCCCAAATCATATTTTAAAAAAGAAATTCACAACGGAAATCAAACAAACCATTAATTGCAGCAGTTTTTGTCCGTGCTAGCATAAGTCGTAAGCCTTGTCGTATGGTACCAGCAGGTCCAATACCACAATCATTTCGCCATTTCACCTGTAATTTAATTTCATTAAAATTTTGAAATCAAATTTTAAAAGATTTCAAATTAATTAATTTAAATCATAAATGGTTTCAAAATTTCGCTATTATTCCATCTACTCCCTGCTCTCCCTATTCTCTCGATTTAACCTGAATTCAACAAACCAAAGCAGATTCCAGTACGCCACGCATTTCCATCGAAACAGCTAACGGTGAAATAGCTTGCTTAAAATACTCATCCACTGATTTAATACCAATCGATTTCACACCCGTAACAATTCGTGTATTTTTCCGTTTCACTGACATACCTCGTTTTTGTGGTTTCTAAAATTTGAAAAAAAAAAAAAAAACTCTTGATGATTAAATAATATGTAAATTTACTTGACCAATAAAAGTAATTATCAAATGAATCAATAATCAAAAGTAGCTAATAGCAATAATTCTCATCTTTCTACTTCCTAAATAAAATCACTTTCTACTTCCCAAAAATTGAAATTGTTTGAGAAGGAGAAAGTGTGTGGGTGAAAGTGAAAAGTGGAACGGAACACGCTTATCCTTGAATGCTTTATTACCGAAACAATAAGAAAGAGTTTTGGGGAGGATGAAGTTAGTAATTCTCTTGAGGATAGTTAAGATTTCCCATCCCTTTTAAATTAGTTTTTCCTTTTTCGTCCATTTTTAGCCATATTTGTCCTTATTGAATGATGCATGAAAAATGTTATAAAAATGATTGTAAACAACATATTCAAGCTAACTCTTTATACTTTAATCTCATTAATTCTTTTTCAAATTTGCAAATCATTTTTGTATGCAAATAAATTAATTCATGCTCATTAATGACGTAATTTATTCATAAATAATTTGTTAATGAATATTTTGCTTTTCACGTATTAGGTAAGTTTGGCAGAATTAAATCTGGAAAAAACAGGATAACGATTTCGAGAGATAATAAATTCCAATGATTTGGAATGTCTAGTCTGATACTACTTTATCTTAAGTTTATTCTTAAATGATATATTTAATTTGAATCATATTATCATAATATATCATACTGTCATATATTTTCCTAAATCAATTATCATATATATTTAGCTGAGACATAAAAATGAAAATGATAAGTTTGTTTTATCAGAAATTGCAATAAAATTGTTAATTTATCCGAATGACAAACCGGAAAGCAAACGGATTCAGGTCGACTAGTCTTCTTGATTTGTACAGGTTAATTATTCTATAGCATGAATCAAGATTGCTTGCAGCAAAGTGATGAAATTAAAAACTTGAATTGTTGCAAAATGTTATGTATCCTATCGATCAATCGATTTTTTCAGACAAAATGTAATTTGATTTTGAGTAAAAGCGTTGATGATTAATATCATGATATGAAATGTTATCACTATAACTTTAATATTCTATGCATCACAGATTTCTTACTTTTAGTTACTTTTAGTTTTAGTTACTTGTACAGTTTTATGTTACAATTTTCTTTTGAGATAATAAAACAAAGTAAAAATACAAAAATACGGCATGAAATTGTGATATCAGTAATTTCATATTTGCAATTATCAATTTTCATCCTTGTTATTCGAGAGTTTTCTTTAACAAATCCTTATCACCGATTAATTTTTTTTAAAGCGATTTTATAATTTCATGTTGGAATTCCTTATAATTACTCTTTTATCATTTTAATTGAAGTGAATATATTACGATTAAAGCAATTCTGCCATTTTAATTTCAGTAACGAAATATACGATAACTATTACTCTTATCAAGAATAAAAGTACGTTTAATTATCAATCCAAATAAATTTTCTTTTTTTTTGAAATGATTAATAGTTTTTTGCGCTGCGAAAGGAAAAGAACAAAAAGAACGGTTTGATAAAAAGAATTTTTGTTTTGAGAAAAAAAAAATTTCACAGTTTTTTCGCAAATTAAAAGAAAGCTAACAAAGCTAATAGAAGAAAGTTATTGATGGAATTTCGAAAGAATTATTGACATCTTCAATATTGTAGACGAAAAGAGGAGAAAATGAAAAATTGAAATGCGGAAGTATTTTTAGTTAGTATTTAATCAAATTATTTTTTCGTCTTTTCACTTTGCCTATATTTTTCCTTCAGAAATAGCAAAAAGGGAAAAAGGAATTGTATGAAAATTTAAAACTAACAAAAAATTAACTCCCAGGAAAAGCTAATTCATAGAAATTCAAATGATAATCGTAATATATAATAATAATTATGATTGGTAATAATGATTTCATAATGAAATGCTCCATTGAAGAATACGAAAAATTATGAAGTTGTACGACAATTAAAAACTAGCCAAGAAAGGCTGATTCATAGACATTAAAGTGATAATCATAATATATAACAATAACGTAATCGTAATAATTGTAACGATAATCGTAATAATGATTATAGATTTCATAATGAGGTATTGTATTGAAGAGTACGGTAAACTTTATGAATTATATTGTAGTATTATAAGAAATATCAAATAATAAGTTTCCGGTGATATCAATCAATATCGTATGATGCCACCTGGTACCGTAATGTTTTTAAGATTTCATAAAGCTAGACGATAAGTTTTTATTTTGAGCTCGATAGCTTGATTGTTTGCTTGTTTTTTTATTAATTTGAAATTTCCATTAAGATCATTAATATGGTAATGTACAGATATCGGATTGTTTAAAATAGCAAATTCGATTCTAACTTTACCTAATCATACATTATATGGCAGTAATTTGTTGATTTAAATTGAAATTTAAATTTAAAATTCTGAATTACCCCTCCTCCATATCGATTTGTTACTGCGACATGTACAAAAAGTGTAGAATTTTCCATAACTTCACCTTCGTTATTCAGTAACGATACATGGCGATAACCTAAAATTAAGAGAGAGAAAAGTATGAAACAAAAAGTTTTTCAACTTCAAATGTTACCTGAGAAGAATTTCATCAATTACTTTTGCAAGGAAATTGCAAAAGTAGGATAAAACAATGGCAAGGAAATTTAAATGATAATAATCAATGATTTAAATTTTGGCTAACGGATGAAATCTGATATGATAACTAAGTAATATTGATAGAAAAGTGCTGAAAAAAGGAAAGTTAAATGGTTCAATTTTAATTAAATTTACATATATTAACTAAAATTAACAAATATTTTTTTGTTTAAAGTTGTTCCTTTTTTTCCCATTTAAGAAGAAGAATGCTTATTTCTTTCTCAAATAATTTTAAACTTTAAATCATCCAAAATAATTTTAAAAAAAAAACAGAAAAAAATTAATAACGTGAAAAAATTGTTTGACGTTTTTTTTTTTGCTTTAAAAGTGACGTTCAGAATGACGCGTTTAGTGACGTCTAAAAATTTGATTGACTTAGCACGAACAAGCCTTTAACATTTCCTCTTATTACGTTTTTCTTATTTTGCCAACATTTTGCTAAAAACAAAAAGTTACAACTCAAATCAAATTCGCGCAACTAAAATTAGCAATTATTTCTTGCTTGAAATCATTGTTAAAAAATGTATAATAATAATATAATTTAATAGTATAAATATTAATAATATAAAAATATAAATAAGGATATTAAAATAAAAAATACAACAATAATTAATGATAATAATAATGAACAATATTCATAGCAATAATAATGATAAAAAATATATTATAATAGTTAAAATAACAATAGTAACAACAATAGTAATAATAAGAACAATAACAAAATAGTGATAAAAATAGTAATAATAATAATAATAATAATAATAATAATAATAATAATAATAATAATTAATAATAATAATAATAATAATAATAATGATAATAATAATAGTAATGAATAATAATAATTAATGATAATAATAATAATGATAATAGTAATTAATAATAATAATATCAAGTTCCAAATTTAACACCGATAATTTTAGAGGAGAAAAAAATCGAAATCAACGCGGAAATTATTATTTGCTTGTTTGATCTTCATTTATTTTCTCCTTTTGCTTCTTTTTATTTAACTAAAAATTTAAAAATTACCGTTTTTTAAACATTCGAATGGTATAGTATATTGCCCAATGAAGTCATCATCGATAAAATCATCATCGAGTACCAAAAACCTAATCAGTGCCATTTCTGGTACGGTAATTTCAAATTGGAATGATTCATCGAATGATGGATTATCACCTGAAATATTTTCTGTGTTTTACACTAATTTAAAAAGTTAATTAAGACGAATATTTAAAAGTTACAGGTCAGCAGAGGATATTCTAGTATCTGCTCATAATTCCTATGAAATTTTCATTTTTTCTTTAAGGAAAATATATACTTTCATAGAAGTATTACTTCCAATTTCAATTCGTATAACTATTACTTTCAGTTTAATAAATATCCAAAATTAACTTACTAAATAAGTATTTACAAACTTTTATAGTTTTAAAAATTACTGCAAGAATATTTGATATATCATATTAATTCAGTTTACCACCATTCTTTACAGTTCTTGTCCTTTCTTCGGTGCAATCAGTTGGACATCCAAATATTTCCACTACCACATATGGATCTGTAGAATTACCTTTAGCCGTTGATCCACGTGGTCGAGGTAGCTGTTGGCCGGATAAAATTCGTAAATATAAAATCTGAAAATTTTTAAATATATGAAAAAGAAAGGTAGCAACTAAATTTGATATAATTCTAGCATTCTTATTGTTTCATTACCTTTATTACTCTATTACTTTTATTTCATTACTTTACCACATTTTTTATTTCAGTATAACATAAGTACATTTTATATTTCAGTATAACATAAGTCATATTGCATTAGTTATATTAAATTGAGGATTTCAATAAAGGAAATAAATTGTAAAATTAATTTATGAAAGAATTCTTCCTTCTACATTCATATTATCTTTGAATTCATACTTACTTCATACTTGTACTTTATAATTGTACTCATACTTACTTTATACTTACTTTATACTTGTTTATACTTTAACTTTATACTTGAAACTTTTAAAGTAAATATAAAAAGTAAAAGTAAAAGGAAAATACAATCTTCAGATTATTTCAAAAATATTAAAAGAAACTTGTGGTGGAATCGGTAACACATCACCAGGTGTATATAATTCTTCACGCATTATAGCTGGCTTGAGAACATAGCCACATCCACCATTTTCCGAAAATTTCCCCTGCTAAAATAACTATTTATTCTATTAGCTAATTATTTGTCTATTAATTATTTGCATAGTATTTTACATATTGTCCATTACTATTATCATTGATTATTGTTATTGTCTATTTGTTGTAGCAAAAATTTGATTTTCTAATAGATTACAACAAACCTGTATATCCATCATTAATCCTGATGTTTCATAATTTAATGCAACCATTTGAATGCCATAATTCCAGTATTCTTGTGGATTCATATTTGATGAATTATTACTATGAAAATTAATTAATTAATTAACACATAATTGAATTCAAATGAATATAATAATAAAGCATAAAAGAAAGCAGAATAAAAAAACTATTTTCTGCAACAAATTTTTGTAAAAATAAATAGCGCTAATTTAATTTACTAATTTAATTTTTAGATATATTTGTTAGTGCTACTATATGGTCAAATTTTAAAGTATTATAGATTAATAACTTAGATTGAATTAGTAAGTTTGCTAAATTCACCAATAATCAGTTCATTTTGCAAGGTACTCTCCACAGCGCCTTTCCTCTTAAAGCTTCAAATTTGCTACTATTATAATTTTGATCAAAGAAAAATGAAGCTAACTAACCTAAATCTCATTAAATTGAAAGAATAACCCTAATATTGTATGTTACGGTATGAAAATATAATCCTACCGCGATGCGCTCGGTGCTATAAGCATCAAATAATCTTTGGCAGTTTGAGCTAATTCTGATGGAAAATTCTGTATCATTTTCAAACATTCAAATTCGGATGATAACAGCAGGTGGCAATTTTTGTTTACTGTAATCCAATATTATTTGTCATCTTAATTTAATGAAAAGAAAAGAGAAAAATATGAAGCATCAAAAAAAAATAGAAAGAAAACGAAAGCATATATAATAGACATTTTTTTTTAAAAGAAGCGAACATCGCTAACAATATCAAACAATAATGATGAACAAGTCTTACGTTCTGAACGCTTACTGTAATCTACCGTAGCTAAGCACACTGTAACTTGCTACAGTATTTTATATTTCAATTTCTAAAATCTTACATATATTATTGCTACTGTGTGAGATTTCTTTGAATGTCACTGGAATTGCCCATGGACACATTAAATCTGATAATTTACGGCAAATAAGCATTCGTTTAGGACTTTTTGGCGATAATTCAGTCACTTCGTTGGATTGTTCCAAAGCACTTTCATTTTCTATCAATACTTCACCGATATCTTCTTCGGTATCTTCAAGTCGCTTACCCTAAAAATAATCATTGAGTGCTTACTATAATCTACCGTAGCTAAGCATATTAGATAGTGATAAGAAATTATATAAAGATTTTTTTTGCTTTTCTTCATCATTATACAATAATTTTTCTAACCATTCAAACAAAATGAAAATTCAAAAATTTTGTAACTGTCAAATAATTGTAATCTATAGTTGAGAGAAATCTATAGTTTGACTAAATTATGATTATCATATGTTTATTCCTGATTTTCGTAATTTTTTAAAAACAAAAATAACAAAGTAAGAATATTAAACTTAAGATTCCAAAGAAACATGTATTACAAGTTTACCTATTATACAAGTTTCCCAAATTTCGCATACGTTTTTTTCATTTATTTTTTTCTTAAATTCCAATTTCATTCATTCTTTGCTTAAATTTCAATCTCTTAAATTTCACTTAAATCTTTTTAAAATTAAAATTTTAAAGTTTTTGAATAAAATTTCAACAAAATATAATTGGTACAACATACAACAAGAATAATCTTCATTTGGAAATCTTTAGGTGTTGGCCGTTGTTGTGTCCAATCAGTGGTATCATTTTTTGGCTGATATAATTTATCACCAAATATATCACAGAGCATATCAACAAGTATCACCTGCCAGTCAACATTCAAATGTATTTCTAATCGTATGAATAATGGATACCTGCAAAAATGCTTCATTAATTTATCTTTTACCTGTAATCAAGTTTTACATTCATGATGCATAAAATATGATAATTGATACATGAGAAAATTCCATGCATCGTTGATCATATTCAAATTAATTGTTGAATTTGCTAAATGCCCCATAAGTTAAAATTTTTGAAATATTTTATTTATTGTGAACACGGAAATTATTACCTTGACCTTTGAAAAGCCATTTCGTTGATAATTTCCAAGGCATCTGATAAGGTTAACTGAGAGGAACCAAAACGATTATGAATCATTAGTTGGTTTTCACAAGTTTCAGCCTTTGGTTCCCGGACATCTACTAAAAATAATATAAAATATTTTCATGAGAATGAGAAGTTCCCATCAATTTATTTGTCATTCATTTTATCACTTGTAGAAATTGTAAAACAATAGAATTAATTAAATTTATTAATGCATGGAAGCGATTGTGACGAGAATTTTGTATTCATCCTATTAAATTTCTTATCCTTATCAAATATCTTATCAAATTACCATGAATTAAATAATCAAATAATCAATAATTGAAATAATAATCATGATAAATAGAAGTGATGCATGAAGAAAAATTTTCTACAACAGTTATATTATTTATATATCGTTCTTTCCTATCTGTTTTTTAAAGTGATAACTTAAACTGATTATCATTAAAGTTATTTTATATTTTAAATATTTTTCAATAATTCATTTTTGAAGAAGCAGATATTTTGGTTGTTAATTAGAATAATTTTAGCACTAAATTGTGAAATTTAAAAATTTATAGTATTTAATTAATTAAAGTGCAACGAAACAAATACAATGATATATTGCAAATATAATTAATCAAAATTTGATATTGATAAATTTGTAATAGTAAAAGGAACCTTCGATAAATCGACAATTACGATGAAGTGCATTGATATAACTTTGACAGCTTAAAGGCTCTGTTTTAAGTTGATCTTGAACTGATAAGGGAGTAAGTAATGTTGCAATGAAGTAATTGCTAAATGGTTGATTCATTTTTTGGCATACTTTTCGATGATTGCTATCAAATACAAAATTTTCATCACTGTGAAGATAATTAGTAAAACCTGTAAATAAAAAAAACAAATAAAGACCAATGTTGCAACATTTAGAATACTGCCAAGGATGATTGAAGCAAAACTTTATCATTTAATTTTAAATTTCTTCAAAGTAATGTAAAAATTCGAAATCGCTAGTTATCAATAAATACTTCAGTTAACCTGATTATCAATAAATTAGGTATAATTTCTCTGTTTATCAATAAATACTTCAGTTAACCTGATTATCAACAAATTAGGCATAATTTCTCTGTTTATCAATAAATACTTCAGTTAACCTGATTATCAACAAATTAGGCATAATTTCTCTGTTTATCAATAAACTGATTATCAATAAATTAGGTTAACCTAATTATCAACAAATTAGGTATAATTTCTCTGTTTATCAATAAATACTTAATTACTTCGTTATTATTATTCTTCACTTTCGTTATAATGAAGGATTCTTTTCTAATTATAGATTAATTATAGACAAAATAATGAAAAGAGACTTTTATTTAAAATTTTTTCGACATTTTCTAAATTTTGAAATGATCTGATCATGAGTGATAGGTAATTAATTAATTAATTAATTACCATCAACAGTCATATGACTTAATTCCCGTGCTTCCTTGCATGGCTCATATTGTTCGATAATTGTTTTACAAAATTCCATTGTTATTCCTATCAACTGAAAAAAAAACACGATTCCCAACTTTAAATTAAAATTTTAAATTATTCGGTAATTATTTAAATTTTAAACTGTTAGGAAATTAATCACTGCTCAATCAATGCGCTATATACTTTATACCAAAGATTGCTAACTAGAAAGTAATTAAAGTTATGTTGTTGCTGCAATTAATGTGAACATTAGTAGATCTGTTTTGAATGATGCGTACGCTTAATTACGAAATGATATTGCATAAAATGTTACGCACGCTTAATTACGGAATTACATTGCGTAAAGTAAAACCACTTTAAGTTTGAAACAGAAGATAAGTATGTTAATTGAACAATTGTTAAACATACCAACATTATCAATAAATTAGTCATACAAATTACAAAAGAGAAGAAATTCGATTATTTGATGTGTAGTGTAGGAAATGATTTATACTAAATTAATTAAGTAATTAAAATTGGATTAATTAAAATAATAATCATTGAAGTAAGAAACATCGAAGTTGTTATAAAAAATAATAAATAAATTAATTAATTAATTAATTAACAAATAAATAAACTTTGATATTCAATGAAAAATAAGGGAATAAAAATGAAGAGTAAATGACAACCCCTTGTTCTGTTTCAAGGAATACTTGAAGATCTTTGCAACTTAAATAATCCTTATTGGCATACTGAACCATCAAGAAATATATTTCAGATCTTGTTGCAACACTCTGTAAATAAGAGGTTGATAATGTTGTTATTAGCATTACACAAACAATTACTACTAGTTCACAAGTTATTGTTATCGTAAATAACAAAATATTATTTCAAATTGGAAATTCAGTTCCGGTCATTCTTTTCTCAATCTACATTAAAACTAAACTAAATTTTGATTTTTGAAAGTTTTTTTTTTGAATTTTTGAAAATTCTGAAAATTTTTGCAAACCAAATTTTGATTAATTTAAGTGATTGAATAAAAATTAACAATCCTTTTTTAATATTTACTTCTAAAACAAATAATTGCAATAGAAAGTAGTAGGAGAATAGAATTCCTGAAACGCCGAAATTATAAATTCGTAAGAACGGAAAGATAGAATTGGAAGACAATTAAAAAAAATAATAAATTCTGCAAGTAACCTTATAAATTTCAACAAATTGTGAACGTGTAATTTTTCCGCGTTGTGATTCATTCGGATTTAATATACTTGCTTCCTGTTAACAGAAATTACATTAGTAAACAACAAGTTTTATTTATCATGATAAGCTGAAATAGAGCTCACCTTAACCTCATGCTCAACTCGATTAAGCAATAATCGTGGATTAAGTTCCTTGATTAGTTGTACCGTTTCTTTTTCCGTTAAGCAACCGCTTTTTTCGGTATCCGCTTCATCAAATACTAATCCTAACCACCTGAAGTTTTTAATTAAAAAATAAATTAATAATTTACATTCATTAAGTTTTCTATCATTTTGTTTTAGAAGAAATCCTGAAACGCTTTGTAATGTTTTACCTTTCACGAAGCGTTGCAAGTGGTTGCGAACCTGATGGAAATGATTCGCAATTACCTGAAAATTAAAGAAAGGATAGTAAATTACTAGCTTATAACTGCTATATGATGGTCTTACAGTGATAAATAGTGATAGTGAGAAATATTTTGATGATTGGATAGAGATATAATCATAATCATAATAGTTCACAATGATTTTTTAATATGCAATATTTCTTTTTAATTTTTCTTCAACCACTAAGTTTTTCGATTTCCAAAGCTAATTAAACATGACAAAGAAATGATATAAAAGTGATATAAAGTGCATTTCTAGAAACGAATTTAAATTTAATATTTTGAATAAAAAAACCAAAACTTTTTGCATTTCAAATTTTTTAATCCCTAAAGTTTAATCAGAAAATTATTATTATCATGATAATCTATAAAAAATAATCACTTCACCCATAATGTTGATAATATCACCTACATTTATAACGTTATTTATCGTAATCTGACGTAACATACCTGAATGATTAGAAATAAGTGACATCAATCCGGTTGTCCAAATTTTAGCAATTTCCGGAGTTTTAGCAATTAAATCTAAGCATTCATATTTGTCACCATGAATTATCGAAAAAGCACATTCTTCCTGAGAGCAAGAAAATTTCAATTAGCAGTTTTCCTCTTTACTATTTTAAAATAGTAAAACATAAAAAGAATTTTTTGATCAATTTGCAAGCAATCAATAAAAGATACATGAATTTTTGCCAAAATTGATCAATTAATAAAAAAAAATCATGATTATTATAGTTATTTTAATTTTAGAAAATTAATTTTACCATCTAAATATTTAAAACTTCAACAATTTTCAAAAACAAGCTAAAAAACTTTTATTGACAAAATAAGGTTAAGTATGATAAGTAACGCAACATAAGTTGAAGGAAAAAAATGATTTATATTGTTTCCAATTAAAGTTGACGTTAGTAAATTTATTATTGCTCTTTTGTTTTTAATTTAAAATTTTCAAAATTAACATTAAAATGGCTAATATTGAAATAATACAGTAATACAATTTACATATTAATAATAATTATTATTATTATGATAATATCCCATATAGGCGATAATCTATACTGATATAATATGTGATATTATTATTGCTATTTTATTATCATAATTACTGTTGTTTTATATTTCATTCTTTATTAGTTCTATTATTAAATTATAATTATAATTACTATTATTATATATCGTATCGTTCTGTTGCATACGGTAGAACAAATTATCGTACCCAACCTGCAAATCATTCGTGTGATTTTCTACTGCACGGTGTAATTCGGTTTTTCTTCCAATACGTACTTCTTTAATGCTTTCAATAGCTACTGAAATTAAGCTCTTATAATCAAGATTATCATAGAAACTTGAAAATGAATGATTTAGATCAATGATTATTCATGCATCATTATTGAGCATGAAAGATTTTCTACTTAATTATCATTCTTCATTCACTGATAAATTGTTAATTTCGAATTTCAACACTGTTCCAAATGCATAACTGATTATCAGTAATCAGTAATTAATTTAACGATTCAAAACAACTAAATTATTTAAAACATAACTAATAACAGTGAATCATAATTAACCATTCAATATATAATGTGTATAATGTATAACTTAGCTAACAGTAAATCATTAAACCGTTTAACTTATCATTCACAAATAATTGTTAGTTTCGAATTTCAGCACTATTCAATATCTATAGCTGATTATTAGTATTTTTAATTTAGTGATTTAAAACGATTGAGCAATTAAAAACATAACTTAGCTGATAACAATAAATCATTAAGTATATAACATACAACTTAACTGACTCTAAATCATTAAATTCATTAACTTATCATTCTTCATTAACAGATAATTGTCAGTTTCGAATTTAATCAATCTTTAATCTAACAATTCAAAACAATTGAGCAATTAAACGCATAACTTAGCTAATAACAGTAAATCATCAAATGTATAAGATATAACTTAGCTAACTTTTAACTTAACATTTTATTTATTAATCAGAAAAGAGAGGAAAGAAAAAATGAAAAACTTTTAGCTTTGTGAGGTTTTTTATTTGTCGGTGTCCAATGTATATGCGATAAGTTAGAATCTAAGACAAACGTCCGACGAAACTGTCGAATATTTGTTCGTAATTTAATGAATTCTGTAGCATTTTGCATCATTCGTATACAATCTGATACTGTAATTTCACTTAACTTTTTTTTTCTTTATTTTTAATTAATTTTTAAATAACAAAATTTTGAATAGAATTATCGATTTAACTAGAATTTAGTTAATTTTTAATAGAATTAATAGTTAAGCTGATTGAAGAATACTGTATTGCAAACCGAATTTATTTGAATATTTTGAAAAAATATTTATTGTGATTATTTTGCGGTAGCAAAAATTAGATAGCAATGCAATTTAGTAATATAAGTGATTACTATTTCGGTTAACTTATCAGGAATAGCTATTAAGTTAACAAAATAAAAAATGAAATGTAGTTAAATGATTTATTTTTAGTCTCAAATGTCTGCTCGATTTAGATAAAACTTTTTGAACGTTACTTCTTGATTAGCAAACTAACTGTTTTACTTTGGTTGATTAGCTAACTGTTTTTTTGGTTAATTAAATTTTTTAAAAGTAAAAAAATTAAATTTTATCTCTTACCATCGCATATTTTTTCATGTTTTTGCGTACGAAAGCTAACAAACTTAGCATTCGATGAGCGATTTTGATTTCCACGTTTCACCAGCGAACTTCTTAATGGCGATGATTTACTAAAAATTGAAAATGAAAAATATTGGAAATTGAAATTCTATGAAATTCATAATAAAGAAGAAACAAATGTTTAGCGTTGAAAAAAAAAGTTTATTTGTTTTTTGATGAAATTTCTTTATTTTAATTAATTGGTTAATTGCTTAATTGCTTAATGCATAACTCTTTCACTCACTAATTGTTGTGAAATTTAATTTAATACCTTTAATTTAATTGTAAAATTTAGCTAATTCTTAAAAAAAATGTTTTTAACTGATTGAAGACTTTTATCAGTGATAAGTTTTCTTATCACTTGAATGCTTATGAATGCTAAAAATAGATTATTCAATACCTCAGCTCTTTTTCTCTCCATAAAATTTAATTAATTTAACCTTAAAATTTAGCTAATTACCTAAAAAATTTTCTTAAATAATTAAAGTTTATTGTTAGTGATTACTTAAATCAATAATTTGAGTGATAATTTTGAATGATTTTATTTTAATTGCAAAAATCTCAGAATTCATGACGACTTTTTTAAAATAATTCACTGCAAATTTTCTGCGTCATGAAATTTTTTTAAGCACGTCATAAAACGTCTTTCATACGTCAGAGAATTTCAAATATGCAATTAATCTTTTTTAGCTATTCCAGCAAGCAGACAAATTGATTCTTCTTGTGATTTTTTTTCTTTCACATTTTTTCTTTAAGTTTACTTCTTCAAGTAAAATGAGTGCAATGTTCAATCATGCTTTAAAAGCATTCTTAATTAAAAATTTTCAACCTTGAAAAACGTGGCGATGATTCTGAATCACTGATCCGTCGATCGGTAGAACTTGAGCAATGTTCTGCTTCCATCTTACTGAATGGTTATATTTTACAACTATCATCGTTTTCATACTTAAGTATCTTGTGAAAATAAAACAATTATGATGTTTAATTATATAATGAGATGACTATTTTATTTATTACTTAGATTTGAAACAGGTGACATTGCAATTTACAATTTAATTTATACCATTGGATCAATAAGAGCATCAAAAATTAATTGCAAAAAAATTATTATTAAGTAATTGATTAGCAGGAAGAAACTGAAAGTTACTATTGTAAAGTATTACTTATCCTTTTCATTTTATCATCTATTCATTATTATTTATCGTACAATATCATTTATCCTAAATTTGATTGAATTTTTGTTTTTTGGCCTTATCATCGTAAATTTAAGGATCTTGGATGTAAATTAATTTTAATTAGTATTTTATAGATTATCAAAGTTATTTTATATCACAATACGTAAATAGAAGAATTACCATGATTAGTTATTGTGGTTCATACAGTATTGTATCTATCGTGGCTTTAAACTTTTTCTTTAAAGTAAAATTAATTTAAATAAAATAAACAAAATAAATAATTGAGTATGAATTTACGATTTAATTTAATTTGCAATATAGATTATCTAAAGTTAAGAGAATTACAGATTATAAATCATAAATTAAATTTCGTAAGTTAATTGACTTTAATTAGTATTTTTATAATTGCTATAGCTTATAGATTATTTAGGTTTTTTTATATCGAGATTTGACAAGTAAGAGAATTACCATGATTAGTTATTATGAGTAATACTTTTTTGCAATTCTAAACTTTTCCATTCAATAAAACTTAACGTAAATGAGATGATCGAGTATAAATTTATAATTTAATTCAATTTGCAATATTACTAAATTGTCCAAATATAAAATTACAAATCATAAATTAAATTAAATTTTGCATAAATTAAATAATTTATTTAGTAAAGTTGCAATTCAACTATTCCATTTTCAAATTATTTACAAATTTTGTCATCGTAAAATCGTTCTCTTTTCATTTTTTTTCTTTTTTTATTTTTTTTAAGTGCAAAAATAATTGAATTCAATTGTGAAAAAAAGAGAGGAAAAGAAATCATCCAAAATTTCTAAAAAAAAACCTTTCAAAATTTTCTTTTTGATATTTTAAAATTCAAATATTTGATTTATTTTAATTAAATTCATTTCAATTTATGAATGGAAGAAAAGGTCGAAAGTTCATCAATACTCTTTTAATCAATCAATAAAGTAATCCATTTTAAATTACTTTCCAAAAATTAACATACTTTGTTCATTTTAAAAAGAGAATATTGGAATGAAAATGTACCTAAGGAAGGATGAATTCAAATTTTTTAGAGATATACTTTCATTTCCAGTACTTTTCAGTTAGTGTTTCAAATCTTGAACTATCTTTTTACTTTCTTTCATTTCTTTATATCTCTTCTATCATAATACTCTCTCATATTACCTTCTGATTAATTGTTAATTTCGATTCCGAGTAAGATCAATCTGATTAATTGTTTAACTTTGGTTCTCAGCTAGAAGTTACTTTCTTTTCAGTTCAACAAATAGCACTTTTTTTTTGATTGATCGAGGAATGCTATGAATGAATTTAATAAGAAAAAATTGAAATAACGAATGAGAGAGAGAGAGAGAAATTCTATTCAACAAGTATTTTTCATTTTTGATAATTTCCTTTCTTATTGAAGAAAAGCACAGAAAAAAAAGAATGAATTCATTTATTTAGCATAGTTTTTGCTTTGAAGTGAATAAAGTAAGTTTAAGTAAGTTTGAAATGTGAGAAAGTAAATTTGAAATAAATAAAGTAAATGAATAAAGTAGGAAAGTAAGTTAAAATGGATTATTTAATTGATTTGTTAAAAAAAAATATTGATAAAGTTTCCGCCTTTCGTTTCATGAAATCCATGAAATAAATTTAATTAAAATAAATCAAACATTTTACTTATTCATTTATGTTCAAAATTGACATACAGTATTTTGCATAATAATTATTCAAAAAATAAACTGTTCAAGTTTCTTTTTGTTTTGCTTTTTCAAAAAAGTTATAAATTTTCATTTTACAGAAATTTTTTCTAAAAGTTTTTTTCCTAAATTTTAAAAGATAAAAATTTTTCCCAACTATTTATTTTATTCGTTTTAAAGAATTACGCTTTTTTCTGTTTCTTTCTATGATAAAATAAATGATAAGATATCGAAAATTATCACAGAAATACGGTATATTACTACGTTATATCAGAGAAAGTGAACTTTTATTATGATTTTCATTTTTTATTTTAGTTTTCCTAATTGTATATTTTGTTGTTATATCAATTACAAATTGATATAAGTAAGTACAAATTAATAAAAGTAACGTTTAACTTTTGTTAATCTAATATTTTGCTGTCGTATCAATTATAAATTAATAAAAGTAATCATTAATCATAAATTGATGAATTAAAGGTTATTGCATGATTAAATGCAATTACTGATGCAAAATTAATTCCTTCATCGTATGAAAAAATTACTAAATAAAAATTTTGAAAGTATTTATATCTTTCTATAAAACAAATATTAATTTTTGCTCTCTCAGAGCAAAACATAAATTAATAATATATAGGTAATTGTAATAATTGTAAAGAGAGTTTTTCCGGAAAATTTCGAGAAAGCTATCAATTAAAATA